>VZRN01005380.1:797672-846183 GCA_013397935.1 Dasyornis broadbenti
CGCTCCAACTCCCAGCCGGCGGCGACAGGCGGAAGAGGCAGGCCCGCGCCCGAACACCCCCGCGCCCAGCCCCGCGCCCAGCCCTGCGCCCAGCCGTAAGCCCCGCCCCGCGCCCGCTCCCGTTACCTGAGCGGCGGCGGCGGCCGCCGGCCCCGCTACTGAACGCCCGCTCCGCCCCGCCCTGCGTACATCACTTCCGCATCCGGGGCCGCCGCGTGCACTGACCCGGCAGCTGTTGCTGTGGCCCGGCCCCCGGCAGCGCCCGCCCCGCCCCCCGCCAGATGCACTGCCTCACCGGGCCGGGCCCCTCAGACCCCGCCTTCTGCGGTGGGCGTGTCCCGGCCCACTCCTTCCCACGGTGGCGGGGCAGCTGTCACGTGGCGTGCAGCCCCGGACGCGGAAGTGCTGCGCGGTACCCGCGGGACAGGCACTGGCAGGTCGGGGCCCCGCACTCGGCACTCCGCGGGCAGGGGCGGGGCTGCGTGCTGCCGCGGCACGGCTGGCCCCGGCCACGCTGTCCTGGGGCTGGTGAGGGCCGTGAGCGGCGCGGAGCGCTGAGGCGTCCGAACTCCCTCGGCGCTCGAATTGCGCCGTTCCCCTCGCTGTCCTTCCTCCGAGGCTCTGGCGCGGGCCGCCGCGCTGCTCGCTCTGAGCTACTGCCCCCTGTGCGGGTAAGGACCCTGGCAGGGCCTCTTGTGCCAGACCGTCACGCCGCCGCTGCTCCGGACAGAAGTTAGGTGTCTCGCTGGGCTTCTCTTTCCTTTATAAGCGAGCAGCCGAATGGACGCAGCGGTTCCAGAGCTGGTTGTTGAGTGTAGGCGCGGGAGCGCACTGTAACTGCTCGGGTTTGTTTGCTTTCCACTCCGGCCTTGTTCCATGTGACGTCCCCAGTATAGGTCTGCCGGCTCCCTGCACCGAGGGGCGCTTCTTTCCAGACCCGCATCAATTCCAAGTTACAGAGTTTATTTTAACAGATTTTGGATGTACGGGTTGTTTTCCTACCATGTCTTTGTAGCTCCGTAATTGACTTTCTGCCAAGCACATCTGCAAGTTCAACCCTTTAATCTATTTGAAAAGCACACTTTTAGGTTCCTCTCTCCTTGTGCCTGTACCTGTAGCTGCCCCGCACTCCCCTCTGCTGGGCGCAGCTCTGCCGCGCTGTGGTGAAATCGACCGGGACAACGTGCGGTGTTCACGCGCAGGACGTACAGAATCGTTTTGTATTGACAAGAGATCTGTGTTTGCTTTCATTTCCATGTTAGATATGCAAGATGCCTTCAACCGTCTTGGCTCTAAACGGCTGAGAAGAACTGGAGCTCAAGATGAGAACCAACAAGGTGTACAAGCTCGTCATACATAAGAAGGGGTTTGGAGGCAGTGGTCAGTATCTCCTGGTTCGTAACAGTGAGACCGGCACTCACTTAATTGAAAGCAATTGTTTTATTGATCTTTTTAACAAAAGTGTGAAAATGGAACTTTGAGGTAACAAGCAGTACTGCCAGCCAGAGTTTGGAAAGCATTTTATAATAGCAGGATACTGCAAAATAAAGGCACATTTATTGGAAGAGAGCAAGATTGCATCTAAAAATAAAATTGCTATGTTTTACTTCCTCCCCTTTTGCTGCAACACTTTTCTCTTTACCTTGTGTTTCTGTCACCCTAATAGGTGACATACATGTCACTGACTTATGACTGCACATAGATGTGTTTCTGTGCACTTATAACAATGCCACTGATTTGATTGCTCCCTACTTCTAGGCTTACAGCATGTTGATAAATCTTGGTGAGATTCTATAGCTGTCTACTTTCCTGCTAGTGTTTGTTACATGAAAAATACAGAAGATGATTCTGGTTGCCTAAATAAGGCACAGTCTTTTGTTGAACACTTCTTTTGTGAAAGTTCTGTTAACAGAATTGTTTGTGCCTACAAGAGTAGCCAGGCTGAAGTGGCTGGGTAGGAACCCTGTCATGTGGTGAATGGAAAGCATTTTGCTGATGTGTTCATCTTGGTTTGGTGTATATATGCATAGTGAGCTGTTGTATGCAAATATGCAGGTGTCTGTGTTTAGTATAGATCTGTTCACTGCCCTCATTCATTTATGTCTTGTAGATGATGAACTGGTGGTGAATCCTAAAGTATTTCTTCAAATCAAACTGGGAGATGTTGTGGAAATTGCACATCCCAATGATGAATACAGGTGAATTCTCCTGGTTGAAATCAGGCAGGTGTGGCTGGAGCACTGAAAGGGTCTGTTCATGTGTAGTGGCTTCTAGAGTGAGAGGCTCCTAGAGCTGATACAACCTTGCTTTAGGAGGCTGCCATGATTTTTTTCTGCCTAAAGAGAAGTAAAAGGGTTAACTTTATCAAGTCCATGGAATTCTTTGTGTTTGATGTTAGCTTGCTCATCTTCCACAGGCCAAGTAGCACTTCAGAATCTACAATGCCTGTATCCTCTTCCTATATCTGCTGTTACCTAAGGATTATTCTTCCATCTTGCAGTATATCCTAGGCAAAATTAAGATTTTGTGGCCTTCTTGTTTGAACCTGTTCATCCTGCAACCCATATCTGAAAAGCAGCAGTACAGTTGTGTGAGCCTCTGAGAAGTTCTTGTGTGACTTAATTTCCCATCTGTAGTATCATATTTAACTCAAGAGTACCTTGTAATTATAAAGAGTGTTTGGAACAAGACAGGGTGATAGGTGGAGAGGATAGTATATGAAGCTTTCTAGAAAATATTAATGTTTCTCTTTAGCTTATCCTATAGTCCATGTTACTAAATAGTTTCGGGTGTGTGATTTTCCAGAGAGTCTGTTGATATCTCAGCTTGTCTACTTTTTTTTTTTTTCTCTTTTCCTTGTTAGTCCCCTGCTTCTACAAGTGAAGTCACTTAAGGAAGATTTGCAGAAAGGTAAAACTCCAGACTTATGCACAGTAAAATCATAGGAAAGGTTACGTGACTGGGCTGTACCTGTGATTGGCTAATATGTGTATTTTAATTTCGTAAGAAAATCAATGCTTTATCTGTTTAGCAAGGGAAGGATTATAATTTTAACAGAAGATGAACAGCCAATACTAAATCCGCTTTTGTTTGAGTAATGTGAGGTGTGGTTTAAACAGATTTGTCTTTTTAGCCTGAAATGTGTGTTTCATGACAGTCTCACTGTGTTGATTTTGTACCTGTAAACCACTTGACACCTTTCGGGGATGTTCACTTGTCTTCTATCCTTTCTCATTCTTGTGGCAGAAACGATAAGTGTGGATCAGACAGTTGCCCAAGTGTTCCGCCTGCGGCCATACCAGGATGTCCATGTCAATGTTGTTGACCCAAAGGTGTGTCTATTTTCCATCTGTTACATCACTTAACTCAAATCAGAGCCCTGTGACTTTGCTTCAACAGTACTATTAGGGAAAAAGGCATTTATTTTTTATTGAAAGATATTTAGTCTTCTTGCCGAAGAAGATGAGCCTTAGACATTTGAATTATTAGTTGGTTTGTTATGTGTCTCTTCTCTGCCTGCCATCTCTGCTCTCTTTTTGAACTCTTTGATCCAGCTTCAACACAGCTTGGTAGAAATGGAGACATTTCACATACCTTTAAATTTCAGAAATTTATGATAACCAGGCAGAATAAAGAGAAACAGAAAGTGGCCTAGTAAAAAAAAACAGCCATGGTCTGGATTTGCATTGTTTGATATCACAGAGCCTCTTACAGAGAGGTGTTTCCTGTTAATGTCTCAACTATTAAAAGAGCTGCAGTCAGAACTTATATTTTGCACAAGATGAAAATCTGCAGGAAATAAGGCTTCTTTAATGTAATGAGCAATGGCAGTAATCTGTTGTATTTGAGCTTCCAATTTGCACTGAGACTCATAGTACAGATTTAGTCCATGAGATTTTTCTGGTCACATTGTGCAATGTTTTGCAGCTCACAGTAGTTAAGGTAAGTGCACAGTTTTGGTATTTATTTGTATGGGCTTCCCTTTGATCTTGCAATTTCAGGGATCTTGACTTGCTTTTGAATGGCCCTTCTTGTGACATTTGGTTATTAAATGAACAGTTTGGTCGGCCCTGCTTAAAAGCGACCAGTAAAATCTAAGCACTGTTTTCCATCCATTTTCCAGGAGGTGACCTTAGACTTGGTGGAGCTGACGTTTAAAGATCAGTATATTGGGCGTGGGGATATGTGGCGACTGAAGAAGAGTTTGGTAAGGCCCCTGCTGCCCTTGTGCAGGGTGCAGGTGATGTAGCTTTTATTTTTCTTCCTGTGAAAGAAAATAAGTGCTTTACAAAATGCAGAAAACCAAAGACAAAGACACTGTCAGCAGCTCCTGAGGATCTCGTGCTGTGAGTGGCACATCAGAGCTAGAGAAATGGATGTCAATGTGTTGAGGGAAAAATGAATCCCATGATTTCCTTCTCCACTGCTATAAAGTTGATTACTGCCTTGGGCAATGGAAATGCTGTTGAGAGGTTTTTTGCTTATGTTCTGAATTTTAATGATTTACTGCATTTGGAAGGAATTGAATCCAAATGTTTTTCAAGTAGAAGTATGCTGAAGTATCCCCTTCCTGAGAGTACCACTTAATAAGCAGCTATTAGAATATTTTCTGCCTGCATCTTTGAAGTGTAGTCTTTGGTCCTCTAAGTGCAGTGAATTAGGCAAATTATTCCAATTAAAGTTTATGTGTGTTAAAAGTGGTTTTCTATTGTCTGTTGCAGAGGTTCTGTAGGCTAAGCTATTAGCAGTAACTACAGTGAATGGATTTTGTGACTTCTGCCGTAAAAATCATGTTCGAGTGCAAGTGGTTTTTTTGTACATTGTTCTGCTCACTCTGAGCCTGCTTTTTTTCTAACACATATAACTCTTCTTTCCTAGGTCAGTACATGTGCATATGTCACCCAAAAAGTTGAATTTGCAGGTATCAGGTCAGTGCCTCCTGTAACGGTTTACTGTTACTTATTGCTTTAGATTAGTGAGTTCTGAGTATCCAACTGGAGATTCTTCTCTGAAAAATTCTTCGTGTTTCATTGTTCTTTTACTCATCTCCAGATTTCTGTCTGCACCATGGGGTGGGAGTAGGCTTCTACCTGATTTAGGGTGAAAGAAACTAATAGTAGGACAGCCAGCTACACTCTTCACCTCTGATGATGGCCAAATAATTTTCCTTTTATCTCTTAGAATATTTTCCCCTGCTTCCCAAGCTGTATTCATTGTTCAGAGGGGGTTACTTCAGTTGCTGTTGGGGTGACACAGGGACAAGGAAATGTGCAGATGCAGAGGGAAAGGCTGTTTGACATCTTTTGGGTTAAAGATCAGGTTTTAACCAAAGAAGTCATTCTTGAGTGCAGGTTTTGGCACATGCCTTATTTGCTCAAATATTGATTCTCTATTTTTTGTATTCATATTCAAATATTCTGCACTTCTTTTCTTTCAGGGCCCAGGCAGGTGAACTGTGGGTAAAGAGTGAGAAAGTCACTTGTGGATACATCAGTGAGGACACCCGGGTAAGAGTTCAGGAAGAAAGCAATTTTTCCCTTCCTTTCCTTGCCAAGTTTCCTGTAATTCTATCTTGCCTGCAGATTTGTATGGATCATTGGAATTGGCTGTGTTGTAAGGTGAAGAATGGAATTGGCTGTGTTGTAAGGTGAATTCAGGACAGTGAATCATTATTAAATTTCAGCTATACTATGCTGGCAGCACAAGGAATTACTTGGACTGTTGAAATGCAAGCTTGTTAGAGGGGAAATACCCTGTGATACAAGGGGCACAGTCATATAAGTTGCTGTATAGTTAACCTCTTCATTTGACCCTTTTAGTGAATGTACTTTGTTTTAAAGAAGGTCTTTCATTTCATTGCAGGTGGTATTCCGCTCCACTTCTGCCATGGTTTATATTTTCATCCAGATGAGCTGTGAAATGTGGGATTTTGATATTTATGGTATGTAGGTAACTGACCTGCCTATGAGTGTGGATGGTAGCAGCTGTCCTTTCTGCTCCTACTGGAGCAGAAAAAACTGCCCCTGTATTTATTTCTGCCAATACGAGAAAATTAAAATATTCTGCCTTTGGCCTAGGCAGTGCTCCAGGGTGTGCTGTGGTGCTGCCTTAGATCATTACCTGCAGTGCCACTCATTTCTGTCCCTGGCTATGCCATCATTTTCCTGTCCCTGCAATAGAGCCTGGGTACCATTATCTCAGTTACGAAATCACCATGAGCATTGGAAAGGTTTTCTATGGATATGAATGTGTTTGGTGATGAGGGCAGGTGCAAGTCTGTGAGTCCTGAAGCCAGAAATGTATAGAAGTCCTGTGTGAAGAGGACGTTGATGTTTTAGATTTCTCTTGACATTGGCTTACTACAGAAGTAAAACCTGCCTTAGCCCTGGTGGAAGTTGGTAACTTCAGCTGGAAGTATTACAGCTTCAGGCTGAGTCACTTCTCTGTGTCATCCTGTTTTTTTTCCGGCTTAATTCTTTAGCAAACCTCTTGCCACTTCCTTTGACCATGTGTTTAGGCATATGGAACTGGGCAACTATTCAAAATGGAGCAGGGGATCAGTTGTGCATTCTATGCCTAAAAGACAGTACAGATGCTTTCCCAGCATGCTGCAAATGTGTTGGAAAAATGAATGTAAAGGTCAGATCCTTCTAACATTAAGAGTCATGTTCGCATCCTCTGAAAAAGTGATGCTTTTTACTCTTTTTATCATCTCATTTTAGTGATATTGCCCTTTATTATGCACACAGCTCCTCTAATTTTAATAAAAATAATTGTCCTAGAATCTTAGCATTAGATATGCCCCATAGCTGAAGTAATAACTATTGTTATCTGATGCTTGGGAGTTTTGTTATTTTGCAGGGGATCTATACTTTGAGAAAGCTGTGAATGGTTTTCTCGCTGACCTCTTCACAAAATGGAAGGTAAATAGTTGACTGAGTTCAGTTTTAATTTTTTATTTCTCTGGAATTGTTAGTAGCATCTCTCTAAACAATAACAAATCAGAATATCACATTACTGTAGGTGTAAACAAGTTGAGTCAACTGTCTTCGTTTTTTAAACAAAAATCTTGGCATTTATAGAGAGGAGCTTCTTTAGAGACTATTGGAGAGTGCTCCTGATAAATGTGATAGAGCCAAGCAGCACAGAATGTGCAGGACAGACCATTTTGTTATTTCAAAGGAGCAGATGCAGCACTAATGCAAATCCATTAATACAACAGTCTAGTTTTTGTTAGTTACATTTGTTTCCAGGTGTGAGGGAAAAGAGGATGTTACTATATGTGTATATACACAGTTTTCTGCTCAATGTGACTTTTAGGATTTTCTTTTTACATTTGTTCTTCCTGGATAGGAGAAGAATTGCAGCCATGAAGTGACAGTGGTTCTATTTTCAAGAACGTTTTATGAAGCAAAATCTATAGGTAAGAAAATTCTATATTTTCATGTTTCCATTTTTAAACCTGTCTCCTCTCTTGAAAGTTGGTCACAGGCTGACAGAGACTTTTTCCCTTTTTTTCAATTGCCATGTTCAAAGTATTCTCTATCAAGCACAGTAGGTACACAACCATTGTTATGAAAGTACTGCAGTGAAAACCTTGCATAGAAGAATATATTGCAAATTCTCCTCATCATATTCATATTGTTTTAAAAACAGTTTTTATATTGTGTAGGAGGTCTGATATTTCTCCAAGTATTTTGGTTTTCCGTTTGTTTGGTGGTGGGTTTTTGAATTTTTTTTGTTTGTTTATTTTTAATGGAAATAACAGCTTCTTACTGGAAAAAATGAGTCATTTTTATACAAGAGCATGGGATAAGATATGCTTTTCCTTCCATTACAGATGAGTTTCCTGAAACACATCGTGCCTCAATTCGGCAGGATCATGAGGGAAGATTTTATGAAGATTTTTACAAGTATGTTTTCCTCCCAATTGTTTTCACCTCTTGTCCCACAGTGTATGTGCAACCCAATGCACCCTTTTGTGCATTTCTTTATAGTTTATTCATCCCTTCTCACTTCCTCTCATAGCTTCTTTCACGGGCCTCATTAGGTTGTGATTTTTCTAGAGTCGTAGTGCAGAATGAGAGGCGGGAAGAGTGGACCTCGCTGCTTGTGACCATCAAAAAGCTTTTCATCCAGTATCCTGTGTTGGTACGACTTGAGCAAGCAGGTAAAAGAATCCTCCTTTTCTTGCTTTTATCCTTTGCTGTCTGGTGTTGTGGTACTTAGTGCTCTCATGGGCAATTTGCCTGGGTCTTTCTGTGAAACTTAATAACTTCAATTTTGCCTGTAATTTTTGAACTAATAGTATTTAGTATAAACGTATTTTTCTGTGTTTTTTATTATATAAAGCTAATCTACAGAGGAATGATTTTTTGTTTGGTTGGTTGGTTTTTTGTTTGTTTTTCTGAATGCTTTTCCAGAGGGCTTTCCTCCAGGTTACAATTCCACCTCAGCCCAAGGGAACTACCTGGAAGCTATAAATCTTTCGTTCAATGGTGAGTCATGAGTAATGGGTAAAAATATACAGGGGAAGAACCATTGAAACAGCTCCCAATAAATGGGTGAGGACTTCTGTTGCCTTTTCCTTAAAATTCTGAAGAAGAGGGGAATATTAGGTGGTCACCTGCCTTGCTCTGAAAATAAACATCCACTGTGTTTTTAAAGTATTCCTGAATTCTCTCTGGTAGTGTTTGACAAGCACTACATCAACCGGAACTTTGACCGCACCGGGCAGATGTCAGTGGTGATCACCCCTGGGGTGGGGGTCTTTGAGGTGGATCGGCTCCTCATGATCCTGACCAAGCAGCGGATGATTGACAACGGTAAATAACTGTGCCTTCAGTCTCTCTGAAGGCAAACACAGATTTGGAAAAGATAAGGCTGTGAAAAAGTACGTAGAAGTATGTAACTTCTGTGCTCTGGGAGGAGAGGTTACAGCTGCAAGACTTATGTCTGCACTTCATGTTGAAATGGGCAGATTTTAAGAGTACTTACAGGCAGTTAATTTCTTTTGTTTGGGATAGAGAACTTCATCTGTCCATGCAGACCTTTCCCTTAAAGGATAATCTTGCATGACTTGCATTAGTTTAGGAAAAATATTTCTTATATCGCCGTAGGTACTGTTGGTTTCTAACCATACCATGGGACTGTTAACTACCATTTTCAGTATTACCACATCTTAAATTCTAGTGTGAATACAAATTGGGTCTTCAATTCAAATTGATGATCTGTTTTGTCGTAGCCTATCAGTCCTTCTCGGTCAATGGCTGAACTATACTGTTGTCTGTTTACAGGGATAGGTGTGGATTTGGTATGCATGGGAGAGCAACCCCTGCATGCTGTACCACTCTTTAAGGTAAGGCTGCTCTTCCCTTCTCTCTGTTCCTACTACAAATGTTACTCATTCTGTGACTGTCTGGATACAATTAGTTGCTCTGCTTCTGAATTTCTCTTACAGCTCCATAATCGCTGTGGCCCTGGTGACTCACGGATGGGTGATGACTACAATATCCCACACTGGATAAATCATAGGTAGGTGAATTCTATCAGCCTTTGCTAAACACTTCTGCTTTGCTTTTCTCTTCATAATCTCTTGAATTCTCTTTCTTCTTTCACTGTTTATTTCCTCTGCTTTCCTTGTGAAGCAGAGAAGATACTTACTCTTGCAGAACTTTGGGCATTAATGCAGCAAATCAGAAATGACAGTGCTTTCAAAACAGTTGGTGTGAGTCACTACAGTTGTGTAAATTAGAGTTGTATAATGGCACAGTTCACAGCTGGGCAATGCACGTGTTAAGCATATTAAGAAGTGTCTAGATTGAGGCTGTGTGGGTATCAAAGCCTGGTCTTTACACAAAGAGTAGCTTCTCTCAACTGTCCCTCAGTGTTTTCCATACATTTTTTATGCAGGGAAGGGTATCCTGTTTTCTCTGTCTACTGTCTGGCACAGGTTCCTGCTCTGTTTGCTGTGTAGCAAACCAGCTGTATTGAGTTCTTAGAACACATTAAAGCCACCCTGTTTTTCCTTTCAGTTTCTACACGTCCAAAAGCCAACTCCTGTGTAACAGCTTCACTCCACGGATCAAGCTGGCAGGAAGGAAGGTGGGTATCTTTCTGATTTATCCTTTCTTACTAGCTTGTCAGATACCTCTTCTCAGCCAAGCATCAAAATCTTTCTAGCCAGTGTTCCAACAGCTGAAACTAAGTTTCTGTTTTAAAAGGCTGTGAAAGCAAAGCTGTGAGGTTTGTTGTAGGGATTGTTAATGAGGGACTAGTTTGTAGGTCTTTCCTTTCTAGGATAAATCTGGGTTAGAAACATGTTTTGGTCACCATGAAAACTAGAGTTTCATTCTGTAACACAGAACTGTATGGAGAGTAAGAAAGATCTTGAGCATTGTGTTTTTCACACAGGTGCGTGACTGAGTGCCAGTATTTAATGTTTCTGAAGTGATCTGTCTGCCTCACTGAGTCAGCAGGATAAACTTTACTTGATCACACTGGGGGTGTTTTCTTAGAACATGCTAATTGTTTCTCTTCCTGTCTTTTCTCTTGCTCTTGTTTTTTTCTTTCTTTTTGGTTTTGTTTTTTTGGTTACTGCACTCTTCCTTTTGTTGGACCCTCCAGCCCCTGATGGAGAAAGCAAAAAATAATCGAGATGCCTGTAAGTAATTCTGTTCTGGAATGATCTGTCCCACTGACTCCCAAACTAACAATCAGCTGCAGTAAGACAGTGACACTTCAGCACAAGGAAGGGACAATTGTTACAGAAAACCATCAAACCCATATTTGAGTATTTCTCTTATTTGTTACTCGTGATGTTAATGTGCATGTGCCACTTGCCTTCTTGGCAATTATTAATTTAATGTTTAGGATATATGGGGGAAAGACATTATGGCCTCAACAGGCCTGATTCAGAGGCACCAACTTTGATAACTGAGCTGCTCCAGCTGCTCTGCTGGTGACACTTTGGGATTTCTTTCGGAATGTACTTTCCGTAGGCGTGAGATGTGGATACTCTGACTTGAAGATCTCAAACATTCTTGAAAGATGTTCCAGTGCTGTATGATTTTCATTTCAGCATTAGGAGCTCCAAAAGATGCTGAGAATGCCTTGCCTATCCAGGTAGATTATGATGGCTATGATGCTCAGGTGTTCCGACTGCCAGGCCCATCCAGAGCCCAGCGCTGTACCACTTTCAGGTGAGAGGCTTGTGAGTGCCCTGGTTCTAGAGTGGCCACGTTATGGTGTGCTTGATACATAAAATACTTTGAGAAATACAAGGAGAATTGATCTCCACATGCTTACAGCTGCACATGACTTGGGCCTGTTCAAACCCCTTGATAACCCAAGGATTAATCTCTCTTTCCTATCACTGGGCATCCCTTTCAGCAGGTCTGTGAGGGAGAGGGAAAGTCGCACGAGGAAGAGCTCCAGCTCGTATGACGTCTCGTGCAGCCCCTCCCTGCAGAGCCGCATGCTGCCCCCAGAAGAGGTGAGGAGCCAGGCTTCTGATGACAGCTCTCTGGGCAAGATCTCCAACATCCTGATGATCCCACGGCCTCACCTGCACCAGTGTGAAGTCAGCAGTTCCTTGGGCTATACCAGCACCAGAGGTTAGCCTGGGGCAGATGGGATTTGGTGGGGAGAGAAGGTGGAAGTTTGTGTTGGTGACTGCCAGGCCAGCACAATGGAGATGGTGCTTGTATTGGCACTCATGGTACAGCTTTTCCATAGCTTTTCCATAGCAGCTGGGTGTGCATTCTCCCTGTGTTATTCTTGTCCAATTCCATTGCTTTTTTTTTTAGTGTCTTGTCCTAAATAGAAGTGTCCTGACACTGATTTGCTCTTTTCCCTTGTCTATTGCCTTCTTTAGTTCTTGACTATTCTCCTGTGCCTGCCTGTAAATGTGGACATACACGAGGAACTTGTATTATACAGGTCACCTATAATCTATCAAATGAGAACTGGCCTTAGCAGTGAGCCTTGGGGGACCCTGCTTATAACATCTCTCTGTGGGGATTTGTTGTCATTAAGACTCACTTTCTGGATCCTTCCTTTTGACAATGTACTGCTGAGCTGTCTCAGTGTGTTAGCAGTGCTGGCACTCCCCTTTTCTTCTTTTCCAATTTAATTTTGTTTTCAGGCAGTGTGCAGTACCTTCCACAAACCCAGCTCATTTCTAGGTAAATTGTATTTCTCGTGCAACTGCTTCATCTTCTATAAAATTCTATCCCTGAAGGCTCTTTATGGTTTTTTCATGTCATGCTGTATGACACTGATATCATATTTATCCTGTCACAGGAATCATTGGTGTGGAACTGTTCTCACACAGTGTACTTGACATTACATCTACCTTTCATGTTTTCCCCTGTTGTCAGCTAATATAACATTTTTCTTTCTTTTGTATTTCTGTTACTCCTTTGGTTAGAAAGACAGTCTTGTGACCCAGCTGAAGGTGTTTAACAGGATGGGGATGTGTGTGGAATAGGCCTGGCAGGGAGGGAGGAGTCAAAGAAACTGAGATTTTTCACATGTTGTAGGTGACAGTATAGAATGGTAAATGAGACCCTTCCTTCTTTTTGGGATTTCGTCTTGTTGGGCAGAGTAATTGCTACTTACCCATCTGGTAGGTTTTTCTCTCCTTTTTCTAAACAACTGTACTTCTGTTCTACACTGAACAGTGATAACTAACCTGTATCTTGTGGAGGTCATGTCCCATGTCTTCTGGGAGTAATCCCTGATGTCAGTGCTCAGATCTGAATGTTACAGAAAAGTCAGGTGTACAAGGCTCAGCTGTAGCTTCTGCCTGTCTTTGGTACGCATCCTGAAGTTTCTGTTATGTCAGTCTTTTGATTTCTCAGGAATTCTCAAAGCTCTAAGTAATTCTTCATAATTGACTTAGCAAGTGTTTTCTTTATGGCTTCATTTAGTAAAAGTATACAGCTTACAGCAGTGCTGTAATGGTGGATAGAATAATGCTTTTTCTTCTTTGAGTTCTTGTTTACGTTGTAACTTTCAGGCTGGATAGAAATTGCTTTCAGCTTCTCTGCCTGCTTCTTAGGTCTCCTTATTTCCACTTCCCCTGGGCAATCTTTATATCCCTGAGCAGTTAATTCTCTTGTGCATGGCTCCTGGGTGATGTCACGCTGACTTTGTTGTGTTTTCTAGATTTCCTTGAGAACATGCTGGAGTCTCAGCAGCGTGACTCCAGTGCTCCAGGGAGGTTCCATGTGGGCAGTGCCGAGTCCATGCTGCACATCCGCCCTGGGGGATACACACCCCAGCGAGCACTCATCAACCCCTTCGCCCCGTCCCGCATGCCCATGAAGCTAACATCCAACCGCCGGCGCTGGATGCACACCTTCCCTGTGGGTGAGGTGCCTCACAGCTCGTGGGGCTGCTGTGACTTTGTCCTTGTCCAAGATTAGCACAACAGAAGAGCCAGTGAGAACTCTGGTGTATTAAAGTGCTCTGCACTGTCCTGGAGGCTGAAATGAGTGTATAGGTCTGGTTTAATGTCTTGTAAGTAGGCCCTCCAAAATGTTTTTAAAAATATTCTGCTTCATTTGCTTCAGAGGAGATGGCAGAGGTTCAAGGCTTTGAAGATTTTGTAAAAATGCTTTCTTAATGTCCATTAGCTCTCATTGCCTGTGCTCTTGGCAAAAGAAGGGTATAAGCAACTGAGGAATCAGTGCAGATGTGGTGATCAATGATCCAATTGTAACTGTGTAGGTCCCTCAGGAGAAGCTATCCAGATCCATCATCAAACCCGCCAGAATATGGCTGAAATGCAGGGCAGTGGGCAGCAGGATTTGACACATTCCTCTGCAGAGCTGCTGGAGCTGGCTTATCATGAGGCAACTGGCAGGTGAGCAGTTTGCTCCGTTTTCAATGTTGGGTTTATAGACCATGAAATCAGATCTGTAAATAACCAGCAAAGCTTTATTTCTCTCCTGGGGGATACAAATAGCTGGTTCTTTGCTGTCCTGCAAAGGCAGTGCTTTGGTTGTTGCTGGAAGCAAAGAACAGACAGTATGGACAGCTGTGGAATGCTGTTACAGTCTTCTCTGTGCTGTCCTTTTGCTGTTCCATCTCTGCCAACATCAGTGAGGGAAGAGCTCGGTTCCAGCCTGCTCTCAGCTGAGGCAGTGGGGCAGTGGTGCCGAGGGCTCGTTATATTTGCTAAAAGCAGGGAATGGCATGGATGAGGAAGATTGTACAACACAGGCTGGTTTGTTTCTCTGCAGACATGTCAACTCTCGGCATCCAGGGGACAGTGGCTCTTTCCTGAGCTTCAGCGGGGCAGAGGAGTATGGGAACGGGCTGGGGGCCAGCCCCGGCACAGGTAATGTGGCAGGGGCAGGGCCAGGAGAGCTGCTGGCCTTGGCAGCACTGGTATCAGGGACAGGGATCAGGGCAGGGCTTGTGGCACATGGGTGGACAGGCACTGCAAAGCGGGAAGAACCAGGAATGGGAAAATGGGACTCTGTTAGTGCTCTTACTTGGACTTCTTGGTGTATGGTAGTTCCTTGGGTTGCTTTGTTGGTCTTGGTTTGGTTTAATGTGTTGCTACTTCTCTAGGTGTGTCTTATAAGGTTTATTGTAGAAAGATGCTCATTGTTTACTTACAATAAGATCTCAGGCAGTTACTGATTTCCATAATAACAAAGCACTGATGTTCAGGCACAAAAAGTAACTAAATATGCACTGGTGCAATTCCTGATCTGGATGGCAGATGGCAGGAGGTGCTGGTGAAACGTGAATGCCACTTAGAGCCAGCTCCTCTAGCGGTTACTGGCATCATCATGTAGCAGATATCCACCCTTTCTCTTACAGGGGAACAGCTACGATGTTGATACCAATTTCCTGGGTAAATCTACCTCAGCTAGTTTTTTAAAAGGACTCCTTTTAAATATTTAGAGACTTCCTGAAATTTGTATTTTGATAAATGGCTTTGAAGGCAGCAGGTTTTTCTCATCTCCCTAGCAGCTTGTTTTCTCTCATGTGCCACACCAGCTGTTTATAGCAGCTTATGGTGTCTACTTTTCAGGATGTTCCACCATTTTGGGGAGGAGGGTTTTGCTTGGGTTTTAGCTACTGAGCACTTCTAGTGAGGTGTTCAGATTTGATCCAAGATGTATTTGTTCCTCATTAATTGGCTTAGTGTTTTTTTCTACTATGCAGAACACTCAGATTTTCCATATAGGGAAATTCTGTGTCTTGAAACATCATCATGCTTTTGATTTATTTTTATTGGAAATCCAAGAGAAATGCATAATTGCTTAAAATAAAACACATATGTCTTTCTTGTAGGGGTAAACCTCAAAACTCAGAACAAGGATTCCTTGGAAGATGCTGTCTCTAACTCTCCAGATCCAAGTAAGCAGGAGAAAGGTCTGAAAGAGAGTTTGCATAGGTGGGAAGATGGGGAGGGAAAGGGTATGTACATATATATAGAGGCATCAGGAGGTGGTAGGCAAGAAACTGAGGAACCTCCTTGGCTTTTGGCAGTGGTTTACTTTGGCCTACAGTAATTTGCAGGATCACCCTGTACTCATTGTGATTGCAGTCCAGGAACTCTTAAGAACATGTGAAGCTGTTTGTTGTGTTATATCTGAAAACCTTTCCTTACCAGACACTGTTATGCAAAAAGCTAAAGCTGCTGAACTCGTATCTGCCTCTCAGTATCAAAACTTTGTTTGGTACTGGCTTGTTGGAGTAGAATTGGTACAGTCAGTTTCTGAATTTGGTACCATTTACTGAGAAATATCTGCCTTCACTTCCTAGAGAAATAAGTGTGTCACTGCTTAAGAAAGCATTTTATTTATAGCAGTCTGTCCTGTATTCCTTTCTTGTGCAGTGTTCCTGCCATTGGTATTAACACTTCTATAGTAAAATTAATTTCCGTCTGTAGGATCTCTATGACAAGAAGTTAAGAATCAGTAAGGTGATACAGATTGAATTGGGTCAGAATGTAGTGCACTGGTGAACTGATGAGCTGGTATAATTTAGTTAGCTTTTCCTTTTTAGCATCTAGTTTTACATCTCTGTAATCTCAAAACTGCAACATAACTCTAGGAAAGAGTGTGGGAAAAGATTACTTTCCAAGTTACTATTTTACTGGTCTGGATATATCTTCTGTTTTTATAACTGTGGAAATACTCCCTTTTCTACTGTTGTACTCTTCCAGAAAGAGGCTGGTCTGTCGTTCTTTCTCTCCTCCTCTCCAGCTCCTTCTGCTGTTGTCTAGGATGCAAAACTGGTCTGATTTTCTTGTTCAGACATGGAGTGTTGATCTGTTTATTAATAATCAGTAACTGCACTTGACTTGCTGTAATTTTGTAAGAGCAGTGGCTATGTCAGCTCTAGCTTTCAATCAAGAGACAGTTAGATGTATTAGCTTTGAATGCCTTTTGCATGATGGGATTGAATCAGCATGTGCACTGCATTGTTTAACAAACTCTGTCTCTTTCTCTCCCTCCCTTCTTCCCATCCTATTTTCTTTCCATTCCCATTCCACACCCCTTTTTGTCCCTGTTGACTTTATGCCAACTCTGGTTTTTGTCTCTCATTCTTTCTAACTCCCGTCTTCATGCACTTCTTTCATCCCCCTCTGCACCCTGTTTTTCCATGGGTGACCACATATGCCCCCCTTGTGTGCCCCCCATGACACAACGAGGCAGTTCTGACGCTGTCTGCTCCCCCCGTAGTGCCAGGCTTCTGTTGTACAGTTGGAGTGGACTGGAAATCCCTCACTACTCCGGCCTGTCTGCCTCTCACCACGGATTACTTCCCCGACCGCCAGAGCCTGCAGAACGATTACACGGAGGGTTGCTATGATCTGCTCCCAGAGGCTGACATTGACAGGTTTGGCCAGCACCTTCTCTGTACAGTCCTGTGCTTGAGGAGCAGGTGATGGAAGAGGATCACTGCAATCCGTAGAAGTGAATGATGGATTGCTAACAGAGCAGCAGAATATTTATATTTTTCTTTATGCAGTGATAGCTTTGCACCTTTTCTGGTGTTCCTATCTGACAGTATGGTGTGTTCTGTAGATTTTATATTAGAAATTGTTCATGTTAAAAAATGTACATTTCTTTTCTGTTGTGTTTAAACCAAAATATTCAACCTCAAGCTATCATCTTTGTTAATCTATTTTCTACCTTTTTGGAAAACGCTAAATGAGGAAATGCACGTGGATGCACAGTGTTTAAGATGCTTATCCTCACTCTCAAGGATATTTAGTTTAAAGAATCTTGTTAAAAAACAGTTTTAGTAGGATAAATCTCTGCTTGTCTTGGCGGTCTCTGGTAACTATTTAATAAGGTTAGTTTGATTTTTCACTGGAGCAATATCATTATTTTAAACACTGGAGCAATATCATTATTTTAAACATTTTCAGACTTTCCATAACTTGGAAGACATCAAAAGACATGTTAATGTTGCTGCTTTATGGGAACAAAATAAAAATACTAGGATGATTGAAATACATAGGGAAGTAACAGGATTAATGAAGAAACACCTGAAAGAAATGTCAAATCTCCCTTTGCAGTAGGAAGGCAAAGTTCAGAGCAAGAGTTGTAATAAGATGTCACAGTGATGTGTCCTCTAATCCCTCTCTGCTCTCCACTTCCCAGTGTGGGAGAGGCTGGAGCATTGCTGCCCAGTGGCATTCTCTGCTCTGCTGAACGTGTACAAACTGCACTGAGGCTACCTGAAAAGTGCTGGAAAAGTCATCTTTGGGGAATTTATTGCAAGTTTCACAACTGTTGTAGACAAATCTGTTACTAGTTGCCAAACTGCTTTCAAAGGCAGCAGTAAATACTGCCAGACAGTTAATCATCCTGTCTCAAAAGGTGCCCATTTTCCTTCCTGCTCCCAGAGGCAGGTGTTCCCTGGCGGAGGGCTCCAGAGCTTGGAGCAGAGCTAAGAATTGTTGTGTGGTCCGCTTCCTTATTCTAGTCTGCTTAACCTTTTTGTCCAGGAGGGATGAGGAAGGAGTGCAGATGACAGCCCAGCAGGTGTTTGAGGAGTTTATTTGTCAGCGTCTCATGCAAGGCTATCAAATTATTGTGCAATCCAAACCACAGAAACCGGCCCCAACCGTGCCACCCCCACTCAGCAGCAGTCCCCTCTACAGTCGAGGTGAGTGACCTGGGCTTGACAAGTCAGGTTTTTGTCTTTCCTTTTGCCAGTCCCAGTAACCTTGAATTAGGCACAAACACCAGTTGCTCAACACTTCATGTTGGCTGTTCTCTGGTGGTTCTGTCTAGGGAAGTTCTAAATGGGTGCTGTGTGAATCCCAAATGCCCTTCTTTGGTTATGATACCAGCAAATCTGAACTCTAAGAACAAAAGACTCTTTGTGCAGCTGTTCCCTAAAAATGTGACCTGAAAGATGGATTTTAGCTTGTCCTGAGTTCAGAAGCTCAGTTCTGGACTCTGGTTCTGGAGTGTCTGTCTGTAGGCACAGTTGTTGGTAAAGTTCAGACTATTACAGTAAGCTGAAAGGGTTTTTGCTTTTTGCAACTAGGACTTGTGTCAAGAAATCGACCTGAGGAAGAGGATCAGTACTGGCTGAGTATGGGCCGTACTTTCCACAAAGTCACCTTAAAAGACAAAATAATTACTGTGACTCGGTACCTGCCAAAGTGAGTATCTCTGGTTGAGCAATTTGCTGTCAGTGTTCAGATGACGATTCTTTTCCTGCTCTCTGTGCTTGCTTGGAAGAGCATACTGATAACCTTCTTTCTTTTTAGGAGAAGAAAGAGGAACACTGGCATCAATGATACTGAGATTAATGCTTATGTTTGATCTTTTAGGTATCCATATGAATCTGCTCAAATAAACTACACGTACAGTTTGTGCCCCTCACACTCTGACTCTGAATTTGTCTCTTGCTGGGTAGAATTTTCCCATGAGAGACTAGAAGAGTACAAGTGGAATTACTTGGATCAGTATATCTGCTCTGCTGGCTCAGAGGATTTCAGGTGAGAGCTCCTTTTCCATCCAGACTCTTCTGTGTCCTAATTGCCTCTTTTCCTTTTTGACCTAAAATTTCATCACCAAGTTCAACCCACAAATGCTCAGTACTCCAGGGAGAATATCTGGCCTGCTTTCACTGTCAGCTCCCAGCAGCTGTTGCCTTGTAGGAACCTTGCTCTGTGTTGCTGGTGTATTGTGTGACCTTTTATACAGACTCTTGATCACAAAATTCACCATGAACTTTTTTTTTCTTTGCTGCAAATGCAAAGAAATAAGATGGCATTTTGTACCACACAGATGCTTTTCTTGGCTTCTTACTGATTCCTGGATCTGACTCAAAACTTCCATTTATTTTGAAGCTGTTGGAGGTTTGCTTGAGTACTGGACTTGACTGTAGTCCTACTCCTAAGCTGTGGAGCAAGTGCTTACCAGAAATGTGGAGTATCTCCACTAGTATCAATAGTACTTGTGATGCCTTCTCTCCATACAACCAGTCTTTATCATCTTTTCTTTTCAGGTCTCAGTCAAAATACCTCCTACGCTAATGTGCACCTTGAAAATTCCTTTTTGCTTGCTTGTTTTTAGAGATAAGCCTTTCGGGCTTATCTTTTACAGAAAAGAAAGTGTATCTCTGTGTTACAATTACTCTGAGGATAGCCTTTTTCCCAGTGATATTCAAATTGCTGACCATTCCTTTGCACATGTGCTCCTTCTGACTCGGGGGTAGCAGTGAGGTGGTCACTGCACTCACTGAAATGTGTAGCAGGTAGATTTGTACTTGGATTCTGGAAAACCCGTCCCAGAATACTGCTGAGCTCTGTCCTGTCTTACACATTCCTGCAGCCTTATTGAGTCACTGAAGTTCTGGAGGACACGGTTCCTACTCCTGCCCGCCTGCACCAGCGCCACCAAACGCATCATGGAGGGTGAGGTGCACTGCGATGTGTACGGGGACAAGCCCCGCTCCGACGAGGAGGAGTGGCAACTCCTTGATGGCTTCATCCGCTTCGTGGAGGGCCTGAACCGCATCCGCCGCCGGCACCGCTCCGATCGAATGATCCGAGTGAGTTCTCAGCCCTCGGCTGGGCGAGGAGCTGAGGCTGGGTGTGACCTGAGCCACTCATGAAGCCTTAGCAGGGAGACCTGTGCCCATCCCAGGCAGGCCTTAGCAGGGAGACCTGAGCCCATCCCAGGCAGGCTGTATCCATGGTGTTCCATCTGTAAAGGACAGTGCTGAGCCATGTGCTGGTCAGGTTTCAAATAGTGGGGGCTTGTTAACACTTTTGAGGAAATTTACTTGGGATGGGTATCCCATGCTGCTGTGACTGGAACCAGGCTCAGGGACAAGCCAGACTTTTCTGCACAGCAGAGCTGTATTTTAGCCTGGCAATGCTCTGTTTTATACCTTGGCCAGTTTTTTCTTAGCACAAGCCTAATGCCTCCTCTTTGCAGGTGTGCTCTGCTTTATGCTGGAGGTGGGCTTAGCCTGGGTATGCTACTGTGCCCTGTGCTGCAGACACTTGATCCAAAGGGATCTGTGAAGTAGTTAAGCCGGTCACTTCTGGGTTTACTTGGGTTGGTTCTGTGCTGCAGATTCAGGAAAAGGATTGGGAAAAGAGAACCATATGAGTGAATTTTTTGGTAAATAATAGTTTCAAGGGACTGATGAGAAACTAGTTAATGTGTATCAAATTATCTTCCCATTCACACACTAAATGGGGTAATTTATTTCAGAGCAAATTCACCTTTTCCAGAATAACAAACATTTTATTTTGAGAATAGTATCCACACAAGACTCTAGGCTATTCCATTTCTTGTGTACCTATGGTATGACTCCCATTTTAAAGTGTACTTAATAAAGCACTGCTGACATGAGGTGTTGTGTTCTTGATTACTAGTTAAGCCTAGCTTGACTAAGTCTGTGCTTCTATTTTTTCTTTGTTAGAAAGGGTCTGCCATGAAAGGCTTGCAGATTGCTGGTCCAATTTCCACTCACTCTCTGGAGCAGTCTGGGCCTCCCATTGGGAAAAAAGGAACCTCAGCACTCTCAGCTCTGCTGCAGATGGAAGCCAGTCAGAAGTGAGTCTCTACAGGCTGTGTGAAGAGCCAAGAACATCCTTCCTACATACTGCACCTGGGCTGGCTAAAACAGATTTGGGGAACTTTGCCTCATGTTATGTTAAATACATAAGAGATTAGTATTTTTAATGCTAAGTTCGTATCAACAATGATATTATATTAGTTAGTTGTGATGTTTGGGTGGGGTAAAAGGTATTTATGGAATGTTGGATTAACTTTGTGCCTCAGTATGTGGGAAACCAAATACCTGAAAATATAGCAGTACTCCTCTGCAACAGTTGCCTTTTGGGGGGAAGCTGACACAAAGTGTGTTTGAATAAATCTGGATTGCTCTGTTTTGTTTTAGGACCCTGGGGGAGCAGCAAGCAGCAATGCTTTCTGGGAAGAGCTCTGGGCAGCCTTCGGAGAGTGGGAACATTGCTATCACACCCACCTATATGGACAGCCCTCGGAAGGTAAAGACTACCTGGTCTTTCTTTAGCTGCTATTTCTACACAAGAATTTCTCAAATAATCAGAGATTATTTCTCTGAGCACTTGGCTACATTATACCATATCTTAATCTCTAATCCAGTAAGGGCTAGTCCTGTGCTGGCCTTTGTGTCCAAGGGCATGGGAATTCAATTCTGTAACTGTGACAGTGATAGGGAATCCCTGGGATCCCATCTCAGTGTTTTGGCGATATAAGTGCTGTTCGCTAATTAGTCCATTTCCTTTGCTGGTAGCACATTTAATTTCAGTCAGGGCTTGACTGTTAGATGTAGCAGTACAGTGCTGTCTGCATCTCTGTGCAGTCTGTCTAGGAGAGCAAAATCAACCTCTGGATCGTGACTATGTGAGCACTGAGTGGAATTTTAACAGCAGGAACTTGAGACTCTTGCCTCTGCTTAGAGGAGGGGATGTGTTCCTGAGAAGTGATTTGGATGTTGTTCCTTCACTAACTGGACTCCAGGCTGGAGAAAGTGGTCTTCTGGAACTCTCTTCAGACTCTTAAAGGCTGTGCTATCCCTCAGCCTTTCTGTCAAATGTCCTGTGAGAGCCAGGAGAGCAGGAGCTCTGCCTCCAAGTCCAACCAGAAATATTTGATTATTTTTCTGTATCCTGGCATGAAGGTCTTTCAACAGAAGTAACAAGGAACTGAATAAAGATAAAGGAGTTAAATGTGACCTGTCTTTGGGTTCAACAGTTAAAATATTGCAAAGAAAAGGTTCTCAAATTCAACACTATCAAGCCCTTCTTTCAGCATTTTTGTCTTAGCATCTAATGTTTCTACATCCACTGTTTTGTGCCACCACCAGGGACAAGTGTTGTGTTATCCTGGAGACCTAGATATTGATAGTTGAAGTGATAGAGTAACTCTGATCATCGTGGTAATAGATACTTGTAGAATTAGCGTTTGGAGAACACAGAGGAGAGTCTGGAGCAGGATGTGCTGGACCTGGGAAAAGTAGGTGCTCAAACGGACTTGAGGCGTGTTTGCAAACTTTCACATCATAGTTCAGGCTTTGCATTCTCCTCTTCTACCATTTTGAAAAATCAGCTTTCCTCTTTAAATACAGAAATCTTAAATGTCTCTTTCCACCAGTAAAACTGGTGAAAATTCCACATAGGATGCAGGAGAGAAGAATGTTTTGTCCAGTTGTTCTGTGTGTCAGAGGAGGTAAAAGGCAAAATGGGCTTCCCTAGCAATGGCACAGGAGTGTGCTGGCACCAAATTAGCAGACTTTGTGCTACCAGAAAAAGCCATCTTGAGTGATGTTAAAAGTAATGTTCAAAAGCCTCTCTGGAGGGCTGACTGGAGACTCTGGAAGAGTGTGCTCTCAATTGAAGGACTTTCATGCTCCAGCAGTAAACACTCCTGTAAATATTTACACACAGGTACTGGGAGATAAGCAATTATAATCTTCTAATTGGTTGCTCATACCTGTTGGAAGGATACCAGTGGATTGGCAACATTGTGCTCACTTGGGAACAGCAGCAAGTGCATGCCTTGTGTCACAGCCCCTGTAGGGATCCGCAGCACAGGGAAGTCTGGCTTTCCACACACTTGCAGCCAGAAAACTGACAAATTGTCACAGCTGTGAGCTCTGTCAGCAGCCAAGGGAGCAAATGCTTTTCTAGGGTGCTCTTCAGTGCTGGAATTGTTCCACACGAAAACGGAACCACTGGCTTCACTTGTCCCTGGTACAGAGTAGAACTGACAAGTCAATTCAGCCAGTTAGTGGGCAACACAGTGTGGTTTTAACCCAGTGAGTTAGCTTGATCCATGATCGGCTTGGGAAATCCTTGCCCTTGTGAATCCAGGGTGCTTGGCTCTGCTTCTACACTGTGTAAATTGTCAGTCATGTAACCCTGGCATTGATTCTTTCCCAAAAATGTCTTATATCTACATACCAAGGTAAGCACCATCTTATTTTTGTCTAGCCTGCAGTTATTTTGCCGAGGGAACAGAATAAAGAATTGCAAATAGGGAGGGAAAATCTAGATGGGTTCCACTGCATTATCTTATGTGATAAGAGAATCTTGACACATCTTTGAATAGCAGCTGGCGATAAGTTCACCCGGGTTTTGCAAGTAGGCAGGAACATAGCACAGGCAGTATCTGTTTAATTTTGCATGAAGTATTAAACACATTGTTGGAGGGATCTTTGTGATGAGCTTTTCTTCCTTTTCCTTTGCACTGTGCCAGACCTGCATTTAAGATGAAGAGTGTGCTTCCTGAGAAATGCTTCTTTGCCTCTCCCTCCTTATTGTTTGAATGTCTAACAAATTAGGAAAAACCTTGTCTTTCTTTGGATATTTGTCACTATACTTGTGGTTTCTGTATTTCAGAATTTTTGTATTTGGGATGGAAGCCTCCATACTTCAGAGCTCAAGACTTTCTCCTTTGAAGTATGGAGGGAAGGCTGTAATTTCAATTGGCTTCTGATCAGTGTGGGTTTAAAAATCTTGAGAAAGCATCTGTGCTAAGGAAGAGCAATGTCTTGTTACAGAGAAAGTAAAGATATGTGTGTGAGTAACTTCTGATACTATGCATTCTGCGGCATCTGACCTTCTGGGTCTGGGATTTGCCTTCTCTTTATACTTTCCCTCTGTGGTCATTTCATACTTGCACAACTTTGTATTTGCTTTTCTTCAATTCCGTGTTCCTGTTGCTGTTGCCATTAATGGGCCTACTTCCTCTGATGCCTTCAGGATGGGGCCTTCTTTATGGATTTTGTTCGCAGCCCACGTACAGCTTCAACCTTCTACTCACAGGTTAGTTTTGAATGGGTTGTTGTCATCTCTGGCCTTTGCATTGAGGTGATGGACGGCATTTGTGTCCTGAGCTTGCCATGGTGGGAACCGGTGTTGGTTTCCAGATCCTTTCACTGAGAGTGAAATGTGCAGCATTGGCAGGACAAAGTGGCAGAATCAATGATTTTCTTCCACCATTTGTTTGTACTGTGTTTTGGATGTTTATGTGCCCTGCCTCACTGTCCTTTGCAGTAATTTCAACTACTGAAGCTGCTCTTTTTGTTTTTCAGTAAGTGCTTGTTTTCCATCTTCCCTCACTGAACAAAATGGCAACAGCTCACTTGTCTGGTTCTTGGCTAAATTTCTTCTGTGGTGCTTGATTGACAGGTGACTCTGGAGATATCCTAGTCAAATTGTGTCCTTGGATTCCTAAGCAACTTAGGGCTGAAAATATTGGTGTCATCTTGGTTTAAAAGAGTCTTTGTGACAGAAGTTGTTTGTCCACTTAACACCAGTTAGGAATTAGCAGTAACACAGAGTGCCCATAGGAAATGCTGCTGGTTGAAGTGAGCCCTGAGAAGGGATAGCATCTTTTGCTGGCTGTGGGCACTGTAGAGTTGGCACCGAGGCATCTGCTGGTTTTGGCTACCCAAAAAGAGACATCTGCCATTAGAGATTTTTGGGTTGTGAAAAATGGCATAAATAAAGGACTCTTGGCTGTCAGACCTAAGTCAGCTTTGTGATTTTCAGCTGTGTTACATGCTGTGGATTCATCACGGCAGAGCAGCCCCCATATTTACACCAGCTTGAATTAGAGTTACTCTGCCGTTCGTGTTCTCTCCCCCACTTCTTCAGCTTTTATATAATATGCCTTTACTAAACCATATGTGTTAATGACAGATGGCAATTACAGCCTGTACTTTGCTGAATCCTTCAGCATTCATGCTCTTTCTGAAATGATTTTATGGTAATTTTGTGAAATATTCAGTCTACCATTGGAATAGTGCAAGTGTTCCTGCGGGAGGAAAGTGTTCCTGTTGTCTTGGCGACATCGGTGTGGGTGGGTGCCAACCAGCCTTCTCATACTGCCCTGAGAAAGGAGGGAAGATGATCTGATTTTTTTTTTTGAGCATTATGAAACTTGAATTTGTGTGGTATATTTGCATATTTTTGAGAGTTAGACTTTAAACTATTTTTGCTAAATGCTTACTACTTTCCCATCGTGATTAAGTGTCCTGTTCTGTCCATTACATGCTTCTAATCATAGTTATTCGCTTGGGTTGAAAATGTCAGGTTTGGACTGATGTTGCTGGTTTGCTGGTAGTTCTCTCAACACAGTTGTTGCTGGGTTGATTTGGGTCTGAATTTGTTGTTTGTCAGGAGCTCTGCAGTGATGACAAAATAAGACTGTATTTATCCCTTCTTCGTATGCTTGTGCTTCCTTAGAGTATTGCTTGTTGTTGACTAACTTGTGCTGAGGTACAGATGATGTGGGGAGGGGGGACAATGGGAAACGGTTTACATAATGAATTTCATACAGATGCTGCTGTTTACTCCTCACAGGTCTCTATTGATCAGTCAGTCCCTGCAACCTCTGATGGCAGCACACTGATAACCACGGGTCAGGTCCCTGATAGGGGCAGCACCCAGGCCCTGGGAAGCACCCAGAATGTTGCAGACCCGGGATACACTACAGCTGGTGCTGCAGAGGGCAGGTAGGAAAGGCACAGCAGTGCTGTACTGCAGAGCTGTTCAGTTACAGCCGCTTTCTGGTGTCAGGGAATGGGCACTTTAACAGGAACCTGAGAACAGGCTGTGCGGTGCCTGTCAGCACAAGTAGGCACTTTGTCACAAGACCTTGCTGCAGCGTTTCCACGTGCAGAGAGAGTGGTAGTAAAATAAGCCTTGCAACCCAGTTTTCCAGAATTAAATGAACACAAGGCCTCATTTCTCCACCCACAAGAAGAGCTTCATTCTTCAAGAAATGAAGAAATTCCATTTCTGAAATCTGCTAGTAGGAAACCAGGCTTTGAATTGACATCTTCTATCTGTTTTAGCAAGTGGCGGGGGCCTACAGGTCTAATTGGATCAAGTTAGTTGATGAAATCCGAGAGGTTCTAACCTGGAAGCGAGACACTGGGGAGGAAGCAATGTTGAAAATAAACTTTATTAGCACCTGTTTCCTGTGGTTATATATTACAGTAAAAAAATTATTAGCCAACTTCAAAATGTTTGCTTTCTATTGCTTTAGTACAGCTGTATGTGACCTAGTGTGCATTGGATCCATATAGCAATGTCCTGGTGACCTCAGGGGGGAAATACACGTTTGATGCTTTTAGTTGTACTTCTTGAGATGAAAAAGGAAATAAACGTGACAAAGTCATTGTTGAGAAGAGGGAGCAATTTCCTTAAATGTACATATTTGAACAAATATGTCAGCTTCCTTGATTTTTTGAATGTGCTTCTGTTTACTGCCCAGCTCTCAGCAGTGTTCAACAAGTGCTCTGACTTCCTCCTCCACTTTGGTAGAGATTCTTGAAGCCATGAAACACCCCACGTAAGTTTTTAATATAAACGTGCTTAACATCTGATGAGATATTTTGTAAGAAGGCATGAGAAGTGGAGTCACGCAAAGGAGAGTCCCATGTCAGCTGTTGAAGAGTTTTAAACTTCCTTTTGTTATTCAGTTCCAGACTCTCTAATAAGGAATTTTATAGAAATTGAGGCACAAGTAAAGACTTCAATTATTAGAACCCTAGAATCTAGTCAAATCAAGAATTCCCAGTAAGTCACTAAAGTGCTGTCAATGTCAGCTCTTCATCTTATTACCAGAAGCCAGTGATACATCACTCCAGGAGCACTGTGCATTTCTTGTCCTGTGTTTTATCCTCCCCTTTCTTTTTCTTTCCCCCAGCAGTGACTTTTGTCTTTGTTACTTAAAAGAGCTCTCAGTCAGTCTGTGTTAACACGTGTGGCTTGCTGTGGTTCAGCACAGGGATCCAGCTGCTTTCTGAACAGAAAGGCCTCTCCCCATACTGTTTTATCAGCGCAGAGGTTGTGCACTGGCTGGTGAATAACGTGGAAGGGGTGCAAACCCAGGCTATGGCCGTTGACATAATGCAGGTAAGGAAACTATCCAGGGGCATGTGGAGGGCCAGAAATGCCTCACTCTGTGAGGAAAGTAAAATTTTAGAGGAAAGCATAGCAATAATTTCTGTTACTTATTCAAATCTACTTATGGATGAGTATTCAAAGCAGTGCTGAACAGAATATGAGGTAATGATGACATTTTTTGGATTCCGTATCACAAAACAGCAAGATATTCTTCAGTAGTAATACATATTTTCTTCTACTTCTATGATGATGGTTCTGTTTATAACCTCCAATTAGCTGGTACTTACCAGGTACTCTGCATTGAGGCACTAGGCTGTGATTTGGGTTTCCTTTCTGATAATTAAGTTAATAAAGTTGTAATAAAACCAGCATATGACCTTTCTGTTATGGATGCTGAAGCAGACACACTTTATGCAGGAACACTGCTTGTATTCATCAAGGGATTTTTCTGTATTGAGCTGTGTCAGGGCAGAAGGTTGGAAATGTTCTGGAGTTCATTTATCTGCTGAGATCCCGTATCAGTTAGCAGAGAACTTAGAATGTTTCCAAGCTCTTACCTTCTATAAATCCATCTGTAAAACCAGAGCAGGGTAAGGGAGGAAGACAGGCATCTGTGGAAAGGTCAAACACAATTTCTTGGGGAGATAAGGGATTGCTACATTTACTGAATAGAAGAGATAACTTTGCTGGTATTCTTGTTAGACACATATCTATACAAAAAGATGTCAAGAAAAAGAAAATTATTTCCTAATGTTCTTTAGCAACCTTTTTATGTCATTGGAAGAGTGATTTCTTTTTTATCATGTTTGCTCTGTTCTCTCTTTTCTTGTTCAGAAAATGTTAGAAGAGCAGCTTATTGTCCATGCATCTGGAGAAGCTTTACGAACCTTTATTTATGGCTTTTATTTTTACAAGATTGTTGTGGACAAAGAACCAGACCGAGGTCAGCATTGTTACTACAAGACTTTCCTCACTATCCCTTTTCATAATCGCTAGGCTATTCTTGATTCTTAGGAGTGCTGCAGCAGGAGTACATTTTGGGAGCAGCTGATCTCGAGAGTCTGAGAAATTCAGCTTTTTTAGTTAAAAAAAACTAAACAGAAAACATAAAGTACTTTTTTTTCCTGCCTCTTCTTCAACAAGAACTACTTTTCTCTCAATATTGAGTACTTGTTTCTAACTGGAATTGCCCTTCCCCTTGGCAGTGGGGCTGCAGCAGCCTGCCATGTGGCACACGGCTGCCATGGACGACTTCTCCGCCTTCCAGAGGAAGTGGTTTGAGGTGGCGTTTGTGGCAGAAGAGCTCCTGCATTCAGAGATCCCAGCGTTCTTCCTGCCCTGGCTGCCCAGCCGCCCAGCCTCCTATGCAAGTAGGCACAGTTCCTTTAGCCGCAGTTTCGGAGGACGGAGCCAGGCAGCTGCACTATTAGGTAGATGCACAGCACAGGTGACAGCTGGGGAAGTTCAAGGGGAAAACTTTGAAAGGGGAAGAGCAACCAGCCAAGGGTATGATCTCACGTGGACCAGCAACAAAGCTGCAGATTTCGTGCTGGCCTTACATGTGTCTTGCACGTGGACTTGTTCTCCTATGCTGGAAGTGTGTTTCACTGGCTGAGCAGGTAACTTTTACTTCAGAGGACTGGAATACAGTAAAAAGTATTTCTTAAAATATTCCTTTTTCCTGAATTCCTAGAATTTAGGGAGGAAGATAGTTTGTCTCCTTGCAGATCCAGAGCGACTCCTCAAAACCTGTAAGGGGTAAGGAGGATTAACTTGTGAGAGCAGCAGAGCAACCAGACTGTTCTTAAAATTATGTCTAATTGCTTCCTAGGGGCAAAAGCTACAGTGAGATCCAGATGTGTTAAGAAGTTTTCTGTGGTGTGCTGGAGGCTTTTTAGCTAATCTGAGCCAGACTCCTTATATTAATAAGCCTGTGAAGCCCAGCTGCAGATGATCCCTGTGGTATGGAAGCAATAGGAATGTCTTGCTGCTGGGCAAGATACCATTAGTATCTAATGTTCTCTAATGTGTGGAGAATAACGCTGACTGCCTCTAACAACCCGTGAAACACACTGGCTGTGTGACTGACCCTGTTGATTTGTCAGCTTTTTGTTCCATATCCAGGCCAGCCTGAGTCACTTGCTTTTGTTCCTCTTTCCTTGTTTAAAAGAAAAATCATTGCTATGGAACTTCAACTTCAGGTTTACTTAGATGCATCAGTTAAAGGTCTAGCAACTAAGGATAAAAAGAAAAATGTTGCTGTTCTCCTGTTGTGTATATTTGACCTTCTGAAGAGAAGTGCCTTACTGCTGGTGTAGTATCTCTTAAACCTGAAGTCACAGTAATCCTTGTGTATTTCTGAAAGCCTTGTTTGAAGAGGAACAGCATCAGAAATGGGAAAGCATTAAGGATAGGAAGTCTGAACTAATGGTTGATTCCCTGAAGCCAACATATGCAGGTTATTTTCCCTGTCACACGATAAATCTGTTGTCTTGGCTAGTATCCAACCTCATTAGCTCAGTGGCTGGCCAGAGCTGAAGCCTGAACATAGACTGACATGAAAGTGATGTGGAGGCTGCAGGCACTTGGGCCAGATCCTGATCATGGTTTGATCTCTTACTCACAATTTAGCCTGAGAAAACCAGGTTCCTCTGTCTGTGCTCTTTTGTGAGATAAGAAGACTGAGACTCAGCTGGCCTGCACTCATGGGGATAAGCAGAGGGAGAAGGGTGCCTCAGTGTCTCCCTCAGCTTTCCTTTAACACCAGCCAGGAAAAGAGTGTATTCCTGCAGTATGTGGTGTATTACACACCTCTGTAGCTCTCCTTTTTCTTTTCACTTGGGATTATGCCCATTTTAGTATTCAACTAATTTACAGTCCTTCAATGAGTGATAAATGTCTTCAGATTGCTCTCACGCAGTCTGTTTTTTCCAGGAGTTACAGTTTTTTGTAGAAAAATTGAATGTGGAAGGGTTTTTTTGCAAAGGAACTGGTTTAAACTATGTTTCTATGCTGTCCCTCTTCTAAACAATATTAAAAAAACAAAACTTCAGCAGTTCATCTGAGTCAAAGAGCTATACTAAACCCAGATGACCCCTGGTCCACGTGACTTCATTTGTTCCTCTCTTGGTCTTGATTTGGTTGTGGTTTTTATTTCTTCCCCTCCCCACCTTCCCTAAATGTCAGTCTGTGATATAAAATTGCATGCAAGCATTGGGAGCTCTGGAACAAGCTCCATGTATCTCTCAAATCTTTATCCTTCCGAATTCCCCAATCACTTGCCCAGTGACTGTTCCCTTTCCCTTCCCAGTGGAAGTCTGACCTGTGATACACCTAATCTTGTCCCCTTGATTTATACCAATGCATGCACTAGCAATTGTAGTCATGTACGTAGTGAGTCTGTGACTGGAGAATAACCTGCCTGCTCCTCTCCGATTTGCTGAATAAATCATTAGTTAAATACTCAATAGTGCAAGACAATTGGGAAGCAGGTGAGTCCTCTTAAAGTCTGACCTATATAAGCCAGAGTTTATTCTATTAAAACAAGTTTGTTTTAAACAGAAGCTTCTGAATTCAGACACCTGAACATCTCGCATCAGTGTTTAATGTAATTTTGATTAGCTCACCTGTTTGGACAGCATTCCTCTGGCTTTGCCTGTGAACTATAGCTGCAGATAAGGCAGAGAGAGACGCTCCAGCCCTAACAGGGAGTCTGCACTCTCTGGGAAAAGGGACAGTCTAAGGGAGCAGGGAGCTCATTCTTCCCAGTTTGGACACACGGGGTTGTGGTGTTATCACTGACCTCTTGACTAATGACCAACCCCTACCTGATGAGCTACTTTGGCTTCACAGCTTCCAGGATGTTGTTTTCCAACACACTTTGTTACAAATGTGACTCCATAACCTCCTGACCACAAGCATTGTATTCACAACATCCCAAAGGAGCCAGAGAAGAAGCTCTGGAGGTGTCAGTCTGTCTGACAATACCAGATCAACTCAGAAATTGCAGATGATACATTTGCCAAAGACAAAAATGGGTCTCTTTTATGAAACAAAATTGGGTGATGTTCTTTCATTTTTATTGTTTTTTTTTTTGCCCTGTTCTACGCTGCAGTAATAATGTAAAGGATTTCCTTATAACTTTGAAAATGCCTCCAGCTAACTTGCAGTAGAAGTGAAGGTGGGAACTTTCCATCTGCCTTGAAGAACGATTTCAACAATTTTTTTAAAACACCATCAAGCCATCAAATTATAACATAATTTTAAAAGCTGATCCTGTAAAGGGGTGCACATCTTCTAATTAAGCAAGAAATAACAATACCCATCCCTCATGCATGCAATAATAAAAAGGGCAAAAGTTTTCCAATAGTAACCTTGCAGCCTATTGTTTTGTGTCAATTTTTAACATTACAGAAATGTTAAATTATGTATTCGTCTAAAGAAAAGTTGAAAGTGATGATGTGTTTCATAGCAGGACTTCGGTCTCCATGTCAGGAGATCTGGGTTCTGTCCCCAGCCTTGCACTCCTCTGTGTGACACCAGCCAGGTCACTTCCACTGTTGTGCTTCTCTTCCTCTCTTGCCTGACACCTGAGGTTTCCTTTCAGCAGGATGCTGGGGTGTGGGGCACAAAGGGAGCCAGATCTTGGGCACCATCCTAGCAATGACTGCAAAGCACTAGGCGGTATTGCAGCGGTCAGAATGCTGCACGTCTTGACGGACTCTTCATGCTTTTACAGAAAGTGTTAGATGTGCACTTTTAACAATGCAGTAATGGGGGATATTGATATGGGATTAAAGAAACAAGAAGTTTAACTTCTAATCTCCTTTAGCTGTGGAAAGTCCTGGAATGCTCCTGCCCTGTGTAACAGCACCCTGTTGTGATTTCTGGTGGAGACATGTAGAAATATTTGGAATGTTGGTGGGCATGAACAAGCTTGTGTAGTCTAGCCATGCTTAATGATGGCACCAGTTGCCTGTTGATCAACTGCTGGGCTCTTGGTTCTCTCTCTTTATTGCAGCTGAAATATCTTTTGACTGCTTGGGGATGTGGTTCTGTAGCACATACCGCTGACATGAGAAATACTTCAGGATTTCTGTCTCTTGTGATCTGGATGAGCGGCATTCTGGGACTATTCTGCTAGCCCACAAATATCTGGGGAGGATTGGGAGGAAAAATTAATTTCAAATGGCTTATCTTTGTTCTTCTGTTCTCCTCATCTTGTCTCCCACCTTCTCTTTAATGGCCCTTCTTAACCCCCCTGTGCCTTGGCTGCGCAGCTGCTACAGTGCCAGAGCAGCGCACAGTGACGCTGGATGTGGATGTGAACAACCGCACGGACCGGCTGGAGTGGTGCAGCTGTTATTACCATGGCAATTTCTCCCTGAATGCTGCCTTTGAAATCAAGTTGCACTGGATGGCAGTGACTGCAGCTGTTCTTTTTGAGATGGTGAGATCCTGGTGTTCTGGACAGCCACAGAAATGCCTGTCTGGCTTCTGTATCCCTTAGACAACATTGTATTAGGAAGAGAGACAGTGGATTGGATTTGCCCTTATTTCCATAAGTGATTTTCCTGGTGATTGTTATCGTTGCTGCATCTAGTCAGCATTTATCACACCATCTATAGTCATTCTATCTGCAGGAGAGTGTTCTGCTTTTAGTGGGTTTTATGCACAGTATGCAGAGATGAGCACAGGTCAAGGTGATAAATTTAAGTCCCCCTTAGGGAAATTTTAAGCCCTGAGCCGGTCTTTAGAAAAAAAAAAATCTGTTTCACATTGCATTCCTTCTATCCCCAAACCTTAAAACTTTAAATCTCAGTGGAGCTGCTTTCATAACAAGGCTTTTCCAGGCGATGCGTTCTTCCTGTTCAGCAATGTTTTAGCTTTTTTTCAACTTACTGGAAATATTTTGAATTGAAAACAAGTCACTTTTTAATTTTTAGATTAAATTTTTAGATTTTTTTTTTCTATAATGTAGCTTTGGTAAAACTCAAATTATTTAACACCAGGTTTTACCCCACCCAGCCAGACAGCACTAGGTAGTTGGTTTTGCTTTTATTTGAAATCAATTGCACTGTTCCAGTAAAGCAGAAGTGTTTAGCCACTGGTGATAAGAAGGCTGAATCAGTTCCTGAAAAATGTCCTATTTTAAAGAGCTTTCTGATTGATGGGGCACTTGAGAAAAAGGAAAGCTGATGTCTTGTGCTTGTACTGCTTTGCTTGCAAGGATGTTGGTGTGCTTGCCATGCAGAGCAAGCTGAGGCTGTGGTGAATTGAGCATGTCTGATCTATTCTTGGGGAGTGAGTTGCTCTTATGCACGGAAGTGCCCTTCCTCAGTTGGCATATGTGCTATGATTCATTGTTTGAATTTCTTCTCAGGTTCAGGGTTGGCATCGGAAAGCCACCTCCTGTGGGTTCTTGCTGGTCCCAGTCCTGGAAGGCCCCTTTGCCTTGCCCAGTTACTTGTACGGGGACCCACTTCGAGCTCAGTTGTTCATCCCACTCAACGTGAGCTGCTTGCTGAAGGAGGGCAGTGAGCATTTGTTCGATGGTAAGAAATGCACTTTCTTTTACTCCTGAGGATACTTTGTGCAAACAGGTCACTGCTGACATGTAACTGACACGAACTTTTATCAGCCACCTTTAGGTGGCTGGAGGACCTGTTCTTACAGGTCAGCAGCCCCCTCAGGAAGGAGGTGCTGGAGGAAGCTGTGCTGACAGGCTGATCGTACATGGGCTGAGGTGGGCAGCAGGAAGCACTAACACACAGGAAAGGTGGCCATCCCAGTGCCCACCCTTACAGAGCCCATACTGTGTAGCTGTTGTGTTTGACAGACTCTTGTGTCTGTTTTGCTGGTAGACCCGCAGCTGCTTTGCATTTGCGTCCTGCGATTGTTTATTCTCCCCCTCCCTGAGACTGGGTTTTCACCACTGCCATCCTTTTTTGTTGTTGCCATGGTTACTTTAATGGTTACAGTGTTAGCACAAGAGCTTAAGCTCTAGAAAATGCAATCTCCTTTTCTGCAATGTGACCTCGCCTTTTTCAGTGGGCTGTTGTGGTAAATCTCAGGTGGAAACCCAAAGATCAGAGAATTCTGTCCCCATGCAGAGAAGGACAAAATTGCATCACGAGAAAGGATAATTAGCAAAAAGCTTTGTTTTAAGATAATAAATACGATATTTTCATTAACCCTTGACTTAGTGTCCAGATGTAACTGTAAAATGAATGTGACAAATCCATATGCTGTGAGGTCACCATAGCTGCACTGACTGAATTAAGTATTTGCAGAACACTCTTGTGATACACAGCAACCCACTCTTCTTCTTTGCACCCTCCCACATCCCCCTTTATATTCCCTCTCCTTCATCTCAAGAGAAACAAATAATAAATTCAGGGATAAGTCTGCTACTGGAGTGTACAAGACACATCTCTAAGAGCCAGCTGACAGAAAAAAAAAAAGTAACTAAAAGAAATGGCTGGGGGAAAAAAAGAGTGCACAGAGGCCTCCTGAGGAAAACTGAAGTCTTGAAAAGCAAGGAAATAGAGTAGCTTTACTAGATAATTGTTACCTTTCTATTTGTTTCAGGCTTTGAGCCAGAAACATACTGGGACCGAATGCATCTGCTCCAAGAAGCAATAGCACACAGGTATGTCTGCAGTGGAGCGGAGTGACCAAACCGTTCCTATCTCCCTGGATAATGTGGGATGAAGGCCTGTGCTGAACAGTTACTCCTGAGTCACTTGGGTTCTGTGCTGTCTGCCTCTCTGAAGTGTGCTCACAGTTTGTTGGACTAAAATACAGCCTCCATGCCTGGAGGGGGTTCTGTGGGTGCAAGGGACAGCTATGTAGTGTTTCAGCTGTCACTCCTTAGGAACCATACTCCTCCTAGGGAGGGCCTTGCCTTTGGAAAGTGCCTATTATTCTAAGAAGCAGATAGATTGTAAAAAGATTCTTCCTGAGAAGGGACAATTGTTTCCTTCTTGTGTATCTACCACAGTCTTTCACACTGTGTCTGGCAGGGGTGGAGAATATTTGGAGAAGCTCAGCTCTCTTCATCCTTTTTCCTTCAGGCCATAAGAAAGGGATAGTAGAAGGATTTCCTCTGGTGCCCCTGCTTTTGACTGAGGAATCCTACCTGGAGTGCTTCTTTTTATCTTTTTGTTTTCTTTTTTAATTTCCGTTGTCTCTATTTCTTCAGATTTGGATTTGTACAAGATAAATATTCAGCCTCTGCATTCAACTTCCCAGCAGAGAACAAGCCCCAGTATATCCATGTCACAGGTGAGCAATATTTGAGAGTCAGTGTGACAAGGAGGAGGTTATTACAAACACGAGAACCATTTTACATGTGGTTTGTGTTTCGTGTCAGTGATGTTGGCGTTGTTCTGTCCCTAACCAGATGACAAGTAGGTGTGTCAGACAACACAAACCAGAAAACTGGAGGGAGCAGTATGAAAAGCACGAAGTGTTGCTGCTCATAAATGCTGTTGGTTTGAAATCTTGCTTTACAGTGGCTCTGAAACTTTTCTTTCCAGAAGATGGGGAAATTAAAAAGAAAAATAAGGTAAAGCTTATTCCAAGGTCAATGTAAATAAATGTGTATCCAGAAGTTAAGAGGGAAAGGTGTCAGGACAAGTCAGTGCTCTGTTCTCATGCTTAAGGTCTGTTGTAGATGCATCTCTACCCATGCACACTGTGTGTGTGGTAGATCAAGCATTTAGGATCTGCTTGCTGAGACATGAAAACAATGACAGGAAGAGAGAGTTTGGAAAATTGCAGAAGAGAATGGAAATTGATGGGAAGTTAGCAAGATGGATCAGAGCCTACATCTTTGCTTCATTCTGCGCTTGTAAGAGAGGCAGACAAAGTGCACTCCCTCCCAGTGTTGTAACATGCAGGAAGAAGAAGCACCTAAGAGTGAAAGGGGAAAAGTGTATCCCATTTTCTTTTGCTAAAAGGCAATTAAATGAAGCTCAAGCCTGTTTCCTTTTCGGAATTTAAAGAGTCAGCTACCAGTTGCAGGGACTTAGATCTGCCTCAGACTAAAGTGCGTCTGTTTCCTGCAGGGACAGTGTTTTTGCAGCTGCCATACTCCAAGCGGAAGTTTTCCAGTGGGCAGCAGCGGCGCCGGCGCAACTCCACCAGCTCTGCAAACCAGAATATGTTCTGTGAAGAGCGCATTGGCTACAACTGGGCCTACAACACCATGCTGACCAAAACCTGGCGCTCCAGTGCCACTGGCGATGAGAAGTTTGCAGACAGGCTGCTCAAAGACTTCACAGACTTTTGCTGGAACAAAGACAGCCGGCTAGTTATGTTCTGGACTGATTGTCTGGAGAAGATGCATGCTAGTGCTCCGTGAATACGGCTGTATCTCTTAGGGAGACAGCTAGAAGCTTTACCTTGCGGCAAGGAAGTAGAAGTGAAGAGTCTCTCTGTTGGATGCATATTGAGGCTCCAAGAGGACCTGAGCAATATTGCTGTTGATATTCAACAGAATTTGATTAAGTGCGTGCAAAAAAAGAATTTGAGCTCTTGGCTTGCCGGTATCTATCACCTGACCTCAGCTTGGTTTCAAGTAGCTACAGCCCTTGGTTGCCAAAACTTCAGTTAGAGCAGAGGCAAAGGAGGGAGAGTGCAAATGGTTTTCAAAGGCAGTTGGGTTCAGCACAGTGTGATGCTATCAGCTTCCCATCAGTGGAAATGATCGATGCCTGGCATCTGATGTGCCTGGGAGCAGCCTGCCCCTTCCTCTTCCAAGGTGTACCTGATTGTGTGAATATGTAAGATAAGATGTGAGAGATGTTTGTTAAATTTTCATACATGTAAATAAGTAAAATGCAAAAAATGAAGTGACCTGATGTTTTGTTGTAACTACACAGACAGCAATACAGAATTGGTGAGTAAAAGAGAACAATTGCCAAAAGAAAATGTTTGTTCCATATGTTCAGCTCAAAGTTCAGTGCTTGGGCTTTGTCTTTTAAGCATCCAGGACTTTGTGTCTTCACCTCTGGATCTAGAACAGTGCCACACAGCGAGAGCAGGAAGCCAGTTAGAGTCTTGCAAGGCCAGCACCAAAGCCTAAGGAGAAATCAAGGGCCACTGAACACAAGTTGCTGTTGAGGATTATGGGCGAGTTTTTAGAATATGCCTGCACTCAAGCATGTAGACTGTCTTTGCAGGGCCTTGGCACGAACTGGTTATTTAGGGTGGGTCACAAGTGGCACCCAGCTGTGCTGTGCATGGGGGCTGGTGGCTCCTGCTGCGATATGGTTCCTTATTGTTACATGTCCTTGAGAAACTGGAGTCAGGGGAGGATTGACACCTTCACAGCGGTGTTCAGATCTGATCCAAGGCAAATTGCAGCTGCTTCAGTTTTTTATCCCCTAAACTGAATCAGGATGACTCATCTGTTTTTAGACAGCACCCAGCTACAAAAGATGGGTTTGAGCTGCGTGCCTCTTCATTCAGTTCCTCTAAGTGTGTCAAAATTATCAGTGCGTGTCTGATCCCCATTAGCCACTTAAAAATACTCTCTATTATGGAAGGAACTTGCTGGCGTGTATTCTACAGCACTCTCCATCTATTCTGCGCTCTGGCAGCAGCTGTGCACGCGGTGGATGCTTGGTCGAGGCTGTAGCGGGGGTGGAGGTGGAGTGCAAGGGCAGCCCTCGGAGCCCCGCCTGGGCGGGGTCTGGGACGCGACGGCGGCCCCGGACCTGACCCCGGAGTGCCCGTGACGCTGGGAAGCGCTTGGACCCTGCACGAGGCTGTGGACGAAGGTGAGGACAGGGACCGGGCCGGCGGGCCGCCGCGGGAGGAAGGCGCCGGGGGCTGCCGCATGTCCCTGCGCCTGCACTTCTCAGCTCTTTAACAGACATTCCCCGTTTTGCCCGGCGGGGCTGGAGCTGGCCGAAGGGTGAGTTGTCCTCGCGGGGAGCCGTCCCGGGCCCTTTTCCCAGGAAAACGCGCGAGAAACAGCCCCGACAACGATTTCACATTTTATGGTAACTGCGGTCTGTCCCGGCCTGCTACACACCATTTTGGAGAAAACCGAATTAATTTCACATGAATGTCTCTGGTAGTTTAGTCTTAATGTTTTGGTAGTTTTAACTTGTAAGCAGTGCATATAAAGCCTAGAGTTAGTCTCTTAATGTTTTGGTAGTTTTAACTTGTAAGCAGTACATGTAAATCCTAGTTTAGTCTACAAGTTTTGGGGAAAGTTTAACGTGTCTTTCTGAGCTCAGTTTTCTCACCTGCAAACCAGCTTTTCAAGGCTGCTTTAGGCCTAGTTTTATTTTAAGCATTTTGAGGTCCTTAAGTGGCTTTTAACGGCACAGTGAATTTCTTTCCTTTTTTTAAAAAAAAGAAACGCATACCATAGAAGCTAAAACCAGGAGATAATAGCTTTTATCTAACCACAACTTTGTGCATTGCATAGAAAAAGCTTCCAGCAGGACATGATGATGAAGCAGTTCATGGCCATGTTAAACAGGAATGAAAATGAGCATCCCCCACCCACCAAGCTATTGGATCTAGCAGGACAGCTTTGCCAGGAGCTCCAGAGCTTGTCTCCCAGTCTGGAGAAGCTGGTTGAAGCCGTGATGGGATGCAAGAACAAGAGCTATTTTCTTACAAACATCCATGTTGTCCGGGCTTGTGTGTCAGTTCATATCCATAATGGGCAACATGATGCAGCCTGCAGACTCCTGGAGGTAGGGATGTGTTCTTTGGTTCTTCATGGAAACAAAAATCATGTTAGAAAAACAGTAGTTAGAGCTGTTAGTGCAGAGGTACCCGAACTGCAGCACATGGAGCATTTCCAGCTGGCACAGGGCAGCGGAAGGTGATACATGTGCGTTGTTGACCTGAAACACAGGATAAAGCCTTTGCTACAGGCAGGCAGTGTTAATAAGCCAAGAGGAAGAAGGTAACTGGGAGATGATCAGGTTGGTTGTAGCAGGATTTTTGTTCTCTAGTGTGGTGGCTCTTGGAGTTTTTCCCAATCTTAGGGCTCAGGACATTAAAGTCTTGGGAAGTCCAAGATTATAAGGCTTGGCAGGGTGGGAATACATGAGGAGGGCTGGATGGTGCCACTCAAGTTGAGGGATTTTGGCCTCTAGATCTGGTAATGTAGACCTTTTCACCAGTGGAAAAGAAGGAATTGTCAACTCCCTGTGTACATTAGAGAGGGTACAGTAAGCCATATGCTTAGATAATGCTACTAGCTCTTTCAAACCAGTAGGAATCTCTGAGTAATTTCTATTGAATGTTTTTTCCTTTATAGGCAGTCTAACTGACTCTCTGGAAAGGTTTGCTTACACACAGTTTTGTTTTAGTATTGCAAGGCAGAAGAGAAGGAAGAACTGGTGCAGCTTTGGCATGAGATTCATTACCGGAGGATTATGGAGAAACACCAGACAGATTTTCTGACACCACTGCAGAAATTCCGTAGCAGGAAGAGGTATTGCATCGTGGGGAAACCAAGATTTTTTTCTGTGCTGAAGTTTGCAGATACAGGGGCTACAGATGCAGAGGCTGGTTTTGCATCTCAAGATGCTGCTTCATGGAGCTTGGTTTTTCTTGGCGTTTTGACCATTTATGGCAATGTGAGAAAATTCCCATGAATGCAAATTATTCTTTTTATGTCCTTTTTAATCCCATTTCTCCTGTGTACAGGAATCCTCCACCTATTTCCCTTTGTCCTGAAGGCTTGAAGAATCGAAACTATTCAGAAAAAGTACGCCAGCACCTGCACAGGTTTGCTGCAGAAGTAACAGCAAATCCGGACAAGAAACAGCGGGTAGGGATATTCTTCTTCCAATCAAGTCTCCTTGTCACAGAAAAGCAAGACTCTACTATCAGTAGTCTATAAGTAATTTAATTTCTAAATTAAACTGGTTTAATTCTACATCCTTGTTTTCAGAAAGCTCACTGGGGCTAGGTTTCTTCATATTTTGTCTTTTCCTAGAGGTTTCTTTAAAAAATCATCAAGTTCCTGGTAAGTAATTTCTCTTGCTGTGGACAAAAAGTTGAGGGATAATAAATTCCTCACTGTGTTTCTAACAGTTCTGATTTTGTAGTGATTGAGCATAGGCAGCCAAACAGTCATCACTCAGAAGAGCTCCATTTCAACGATAAATCGTTCTGACTTGACTGAGAAATAGATTGTTTAAAATTGCACTTTGTTCACCAGAACTTATTTTGTGCTGACTTTTCAGATGATGGTAATTTAATGTGATTACACAATAGGCTGTGTTGGTGTATGCATGGAGCTACTTTCTTTGGCCAGGTAGAGATTTGTAATGAAAGAGATGTGGGAATTAAATCAGTAATCATTTCTGATCACTGCCTTGCCAGGTGAAGGCTTCAGACTTTAAAATCTGCCTCTGTGAAGCTGTAATTCTGTGGGATGAGCATGCTTTGGTTAAGGACATTATCTGGTGAGCAGTATAGAATAGCAGTGGTTTCCTTTAGCAAACAAATTGTGTGGGGGTGCAGGGTAGAATGTGTGTTTTCTTTCAACTCTGAGTTTATCAACTGTTCTCCTCAATCGCATCCATGTAGACCTAGGGGAGACCTAGTGAGTAAATGTCTCTGGGTTTGGAAGCTCTTTTGCTGGACTGCTCTTAGAACTGAAGGGAACAGCCTGATTATTTGGATGTGGTTTATTCTTTTCCCCTTGATCTCTACTTGTGCCTGGGTTTGCAGGAGGGATTGGCTCGGGACGTGAACCTGCAGCCAACTCAGGTCTATAATTGGTTTGCAAATTATCGACGACGTCAAAAATCCCGCCTCCTTCATATGGAAAAACTCAAAAATTCATGTCCTGAGAGGGCTTTGACTTCCCATAGAAGTGAGCGGCAAGATAAAGGATCCAACACTCCACAAACTGCAGGTTTGTCTCTTCCTAATGGGTTCAGGATGTGGTCCAAAGAGGTGAAAATCAATTTTAAATTCCTTCAGGAAGGGAAAAATATTGCTTCTTCAGAACAGCATCATGTGCTGATGGATCAAATGAATGCTGGAAGACTCTGCTTCAGTGGAGTGCCTCATTGTTTGGCTCCAGGCTGTCACTTCAGAGGAGCAGACACTGTTAAGGCCTGTGCAAGGAGAAGTGAAAAGAGATGCCTGGCTTGAAAGCAGACCAAATGAAAGTAAATACCTGGGAGGCACCAGGTTTTAGCTCTCAGATTCTGGGATCAGGGCAGTACTCCAGGAAAACCCAGTATTTCCATGTCCTTCCACAGAGACCTAACCAAACTTCAGTCACAAGGAACAGGGGGATGTTGCTGCATTTGGCAGATTAGACTTTTGTTGCCTTTTGGAGTAACCATTAGTGTTGTTTCACCTGCCTGCCCTGCACCTTTCAGATAGATCTCATGTGAGCATCAGCCCTGAGCAAACCCTCATGCCCTGTGAGCCAGGATGGGAGCAGTCCACTGCAGCTCTGTATAAGCCTCCTGAAGGAACATATTTAGAGATGCTGGAAAACAGGTGATGTATGAAAAAATGTCTTTACAGTGACAGTTTGGAGATGAAGCAACTTTTAAACATATTCATGGAACTGACTTCCATGTAGGTTTCCAGGGGACATCTCTTAGGGGTCTTGCCACCATTGATGGAAGTGTTCCACGTCCAGTCAGAGCAGCTCATCTCCCAGCTGTGGAGGGCCGGATCCAAAGGTTTAGCTGTGATCCCCTCTTGGCAAAGGAATGTGTCTGGCTAATTCCTTTTCTCCCTCATTGCAGCTGTATGCAGAGCACTGAGCTGCATGAAGCGGGAACAAGCATGGCTTGGTTCACTCCTCACAACACTGAACAACCTGTACCTTTTGGCACTGAAGCTCTGATGGAACCAGGAACCTGCTTTGGCTCTCCTGTGCTACTGCCTGGAGAAGCAAAGAGCAGTGCTGCTGCCAGCCCCCAGCAGGGGAGCTTTGTCTTATGCTCTTACAAGTCCTTTCCCTTCCCGAATGATTGTCTGCCCATGTGGCAGGCCTCTTACAGCACCAGCGGAGTCTCTGCCTCCATGTGGAACCCAGATATAGAAGGTTAGTAAAATTGCACCCGGATTGTTGACCTTAAGAGTTTCCAAAGCTTCTCTTCCCATTGTTGTAAACACTCTTGCGCACTTAAGTGTCCTGATGAAGGGGAGCTTTTTTTCGCGCTTTGGAGTTCTGCTTCTGTGGTAGTTCAGTGAGAAAACCGGTTGATTTAAGGTGTCGAAACAGACATTCTTACCTACTCTTTTGCCTAAATTGGTAACCTGTTCTTAGAACAGTCTTGACAGGATGCCTAAGTTATGTCCACCTGCTTTTGCAGTAGGTCTGTAGAGCAGAAAGTGCTGTGACTACCATTCACCCAGGCTCTGGTGAAAGTGGAAGAAGGAGAGAAGGAATAGATGGCTCAGAGGTTGGGGCCATGTTTTCTGTATCTGTACTTCTATTTAACATGAGCCTTTATTTCAGCAGGTATCAGAGTTCCCTTGAGCACAGTCCCTCAAGGTGGCTGTGTTGAAGCCAGTTCAGGAAGAATCATTCAGCAGTCAGATTTAGAGGCTGAAAGCTTCATGCTTAGAGAAGGACAGCTAGGGACCCTGGAATCTATTCCCCACAGGTAAAGGGAGGGAAAGCACGGAGCTGCTTAAAGGCAGGAATAACAATGATGCTGTGGCTTCAGCCATGTTTTGGTACCCTGTTGAAGAGAGTTGCAGGAATAGTGATGCCTCTCATTCCCAGGGACCGATGTTCCTTGTGTCCATCCAACTTTGCAGGTATTTATATCTGTGCATGGGTAATGTTGTTGAAGTGTATGTGTGTGTGTGTGGCACAAAGGAGATTTGGAACCAGTCTAATCAGAAAAGATACGACCCTCTATTTTTTAGGCAGGTTCAGCTTCTGAACTATTAGCTTGGTTTTAGCAGAAAAGCATAACCTATTCTGATCCAGTGAGAGCTGGTTCTGTGGGCTGGGTTGGTAGGGCCTGTACTTAATCCTAATATAGATTTTGTAGCTTCACAAAACCGTGACAAGATTATTCCATAGTGCAAGCTTTCCAAATTGGAAGTCAGAAAGGCAGGCACTGTTCTGTCTTTCTGTTTTCCACCTGTAACAAATGTTTCAGACTTCAGATTTTCTCTGAGAATTGAGTTAAATTCAGAGAATGCAAAACAACAATTCGTGTCATTTTCCATATGTTATACAACTTCCATAATGTTACATAAAAATAAACACTGCCAAACAGACGTTATGAGCTTCCTTTAATTTACTGATCTTTTACAAGACAGAGCAGGAGCAGCAGCCCCATTTTATAACCGTTCTGCTTGACACTGTCCAGTGTTTTTGCCAGCATGACACTGTCAGTATGTCAAAGAGGCAGGTAGAAGAAGCTTTATTCCCACTTCATAAATGAGGAAGCAGAGACATAGAAGGCTTTGGGATTTGTCATACAAGGGAAGGCAATGATTCACTGAAGATCAGTGAGGCTTTGGCCCCAGTTCCCTGCTAAAACCATTTCTACCTTTTACCCCTGTTTCCCACTTGGCCATGTTCACACTCATGTCAAACTCCTTGCTCTGAATTGCTAGGGAGAACCCAGGTCAGGCATTGTAAACCTCAGTCTGTGTTTTAGGATTCGCAGTTTTAAACTGTGGCTAAAGATCATGAAGATCAGTAAGATTTGCTGGCAGTATTTTGGCTGGATTTAAATTGCATGTTCTGACTTGGGAGTGAGCTCATGTTTATTTCTAAAATGTGTTCTGCCAGTAGAAGAAATCTATGGTGAATGTCTCCTTGTTGGGTATGTCAGTGTGCCAGGAATCCACACACCCTTTATCATATTCCTATGAGGGACAGGACTTGCAGCTTTGTTGGCACCTTTTGGTGAGGATATAGTTATTTGAACTCTGTTTGTAAACCCTCTTTAGTGACCTGGTCGAGCTCCCCCCAAAACCTTGAATTTGTCAAAATACCACAAATACTATGGAACATCAATCTTTTTCAGAAGTGAGTGTGGTTAGGCTGCAATTTTGGCAATTTCATTTTGCAGTTTCTCTCTAGGGAGCAAGGAGACCTCATGTGGGTAGTGTTGGGTAAGATCACTGCTCAGTCAGTGAGGATCATCTGTCTTATAAGGCAGAGCCCTCTAACAGAGTCAGTGATTAAAGAGGAGTATTGTTACCAAAGGCTTCTTGAGCAGTCGTGTTGCAATGAGCTCACTCCTCTGCGGACTTGTGGACAACAGTTTAAATAGTAAGGCAAATGAGTGTTGCTGTCCTGGAAGGACAGGGCACTGAAGTTATTGCAGCTTTACAGGCAAGAGTAATACAAAGAAAAGGAAATTATTTAGCCAGGATCACCTATCTGGAGTGTTAAGCTCTCCTTGATTCCTGAGTGCTGGGATAGAGCTACAAGTCAGCCAAAGGACCCTTAATCTTCTTGTCTCATTTTTAAAGATGCTCACCTGGGAAGGATGTGGCCTGAAAGCCTCTTAGAACAATTTCTGTTGACTTCTTTCACGGGCTTTTTACAGCCAGTCCTACACACTTGGGCTGTCTCCAAACCTCTTCTGATCTACAGGGCTATGAGGTGGGAGTGTGAGAGGGAACCAGGCTGGAAGATGACTGTTTCCATCTGCTTCTGCTGTCTGAGAGAAGGGTTCGATCCAGCAAGCTGTCTGGAAGTCCCTGTAGAACACCAAACAGATGCTCCCCTTTACAGATAGTGGTGGTGTATCCTCTTCACTCTGCAAGTCAGGAGAGGTGGAATGTAGCCCAGCTAGTGGTTCTAGGAGAGTGGAAGTTTTGTGCCTCCCATTTCAGAAAAAAAAAGCACACTGAGCTCTATGGAGCAAGGCATTCTGCATTTATGAGCCAGCATATTGATTTAGAAAATGTGAGTGCCAAGATGTTCATGGCAGCTTACAACTTCTGCCTGCCTTTTTGGGATTCCAGCTCAGAGTGCTGGGAATCCTCATGCTGTTAGGCTCTCCTCTCTGGATAACCCAGCATCCTGACACTGGCAGGCAGCAAGTCCCAAACCCACAAAAAGAGGCTACTTTTTTGGCACGTTGCATAACTGAATCGCAGAACTCGTTGCTAAGGGCACTGTGCATGTCGGCGTAAGTGGGCTGTGAAAAAGCATGAGGCAAATTCTTGAGGGAGTGGGAGAGGGAGTTGAGTCCATTTGTCATTAGGAAATGTGACTGTCTGAATGCAGTCTCCAGCAGAGGAGTCCCAAGACTGGTTGCTGGAACTTGGGGGGCATTCCAAGGAAGGGCAACTTGACACTCGCCCCATTGCTTCTACATTTTTCCTATACTCTCCTAGTGAGCACCTCTTGCCTGGGCCTGTATGGACACTCATACCTTGAGCTATTCCTGTTGATGGTATGGGCCATGTTGTTGGATTAGAGAGACTTTTGAGTTGGTGATGATGGGAGAGAACATCCTGTTCTTGAGTACCCAGTGTCTGCTACTTGACCCAGTGCCCACAGACTGATCTCTGTTGAGAGGCTGGCAGAACCCCCAGGGAGTGTGGATGGGGAAGCCATGTCCTCAGACTTGACTTGTGGCCTTGGAAAGCTGTAGCAGAAGCATAGCCAATGTTGTGTCTATGTCTAAAGCCACATGTTTTGACTCCTAAGATCTCTGCTTTTAAAACATGTTCCAGGAGAGAGACATGTTGGTAGACTCCTCCTTGTTTATGGAGAGTGTTTTGGGGCAAAAGGAAAGTTGCAAATTGAGATGTGATTCCCTGTATACTGCTCCTGGTCAGGGCTGTCTTCCTACTTCAGAACCTGTATTTTCACCATAACAATTTGGGGAAATGGGGCAGGTGTGTAGACAACAGAACTCTATCAAATGGATAGTCTTGCCAGCAGCCCCTCTTGTCCTGCAGAAAACATTACAGTAAATGGCAAGTTGAGCTTAAATACAAATGCACTTGTATATTATTTTTTTTTCCCAGTTCCTCTCAGACTGTGTTTGGCAAGCCTCAGTGCCCACCTGTTTCTGCACCCTTTGTGGAAAAAAGCCAAGCCGTGGGACAAAGCCAGGTAAGAGAACACACCTAACGTTCAGAGAAAGGAGCTCAGCCCTATATACATAATCCCCTGCAGCTCTCTCAGAGGAGATGTGAAATCTCATATCATATTTAGTAGGAAACATGTTTGATCTAAGCATACCTTTTGGAGTCCAGTTCAGAGCAAGCAGGGCATTCCCTAGGTAACATCCAGCAGGAAAGGTGGTTTTGTTGTTTTTTTTTTTTTTTTGCCACTTGAATTGCTAATCAGACCCTAATTTTACTAAATGTGCCATTGAAATGGTGGCCAGAGGAACCTGTGTAGATCCAAAGTGTCATTTAAATTTTCAGCAATGTAGGACTCACCTGTAGAACAATTACATGAAGATGTCTGCTAGAGGTCCTCCCCTCTGAGGGGTTTTGTGCGATTTGACTCTGCTTTCTCAGACGTCTTAAAATGTTTAATGTTATTTTCATTTCCAAATCTGTGTTATTGTTGAGGAAAAGGGATTTTGCACTGTTCTGATATGGCTGATAGCAGTATACAGAGCAGTGTGATTATTGGACAGGGTAAAGAAGGTTCTTCCATGCTGTGGGTGCAGTCTATGTGCCTTCTGATGGAGACTTTAAGGCAGTAGAAAATACAAGTTAGAAATTTTGTGCTTTCAAGGAGTGGGAACACATTTCTGAATTAAATGTTACCTAAAAAAAGGCCCAAGAAAGCACCTATCTAAGCTGTACATTGAGGTATTTTTTGGCTTCACATGTGTTGGTCTAACAGTCAGTCAGCATCCATTGCTGTTTCCCTTGCAGTGTGAGCTGCTGGGTAAAACCTTTTCAAAAGAGATTATGAAAAGCAGGAGCCCATATCTGCTGGCCTCATTATGAGAAGTGGCTGCAGCTCTGAGGGCAGTAACAGAACCTCTTTTGAGCCTCTGAAAGCATCAATATAAAGATCTGTATCTTGTAAAGTGGCCTTTTTACCAGCCATAATGTAAGCCGGAGGAGAAGGAGAGCTTTGGGCATTAATAATGAATGAACCTTTTCTAAGATTCCCAGAGCAGGCAGTCTCTAGCTAGTTTTCGTCTTGCTGTTCTGCATTCTTGCACTGATTTTGCAGTGGTGAAGAAACATGACACTCGAGGCACTGTGGGCTGGGGAACAAGATACTGAGTGATGCTTGTAGATGTCAAAGGAGAAATCTTCAAATCTTTGTAATAATTACTCAGTTCATGAATTCAGAAACGCAATTTTTGCATATTTTAATGTGTGCTCTAGGAAAAGGAAGATCTTGAATGGGTAAATGGTTTTACAGCATTCTACAGAGTTCCCGGGCACTTTGCTTCTTGCTGAAGCAACTTGCACTGGGCTTGTGGCAGGGATATGCAGATACTTGGTTCCTACGGCTGAACCACAGAGGTGCATCCCATCAGAACCAAAATGAGAGTAAACAAAAGCAACCAACCAAACTAAAAGTTAATTCATTTTGGAGATATTTATTTCTTGCCCTGAGCAGATCTCCCTTGTTCAGGAAATCAGTCCCTTAATTTCATTTCGATCTTACCCTCTTGTCAGTTACTGGCTTTTATAGGAGCCAATGCCTTGGGCAAAGGGAAGGGAATCGCTCTGCTCTGAATTACTAGGAGCTGGATTGTGCACTTATCATGCTCATCACTTCTACACCCACTGATGGATTACTCTACCTGAACTTAGAGGGGAACAAGGCATTTGTCATTTCATGTGCACAGGCCTGACCAGTGACATTCCCTCCCATCGCACACCTTGTGCTGCTGTCTGCCCAAAGGACCTCTTCCACCATATGCAACTGTGTTAAAAATCATATATAGTGAGTCTTTGGCTTATTCCTGTGTCTTTCAGGTCCTGGAGGATCCAGCTCTTTGCTCACTAACCAGCGAGACGTTCCAGGCAGTGTGCCTGCTCTTTGAATTTGCTGCCAGTGGACGGATGTGACCTGCCTGCATTTACACTCCATATGTCTGTGCTTCCCCAGGAAACACCCTATTGCTTCCTATTTTTTCCTCTTTTTTTTCTTTGCTTTTCTTTTCTTTT
>VZRN01005380.1:854749-995273 GCA_013397935.1 Dasyornis broadbenti
GGGGTTGGGTCCGGGGAGGATGCGAGCCGCTGGGTCCCATCCGTCGCGGTGAAGAAAGGAGGGCGGGAGCAGGAGCCAGACGATCCCGCCGGGACACCTCGCCGCCGTGTGGGGCGGTGCCCGGTACTACCTGCCTTTGGCAGAGATGAGACAAAGAGTAGCCGGTCCAAACCGCACCTAACTCCCCCTTTTAAAATCTGATTCCTTCCCTCCTCATTCCCTCCGTTCCTTTGTAAAGGCTGTCTTGCAGCCCTCCCGCTCCTTGGCTGTTCCTGCCCCGGGGGTGTGGCTGTCCTCATGCCCTCCTCTCCGTCTCCCCACCGCGCCAATCGGGCTCGCAGTGCGGCTATTTGAATGCCGCCCGCCTCTCCTCGCGGCGGGAATGCTGTGCATTCCTTCTCTGACCCTGCTAGAGATAGGGCCCACCTTCGCCCACTTCCCTTCCACCTTGATGGGCCAGTGGGTTTGACCTTGTGGTGCGTCGCCCCTTCTGGGCACACGCGAGCGTTTGGGGGCGCTGGTCCGGTGAGATGGGCACTGCGGCGGGGGCTGTCTGGGCACACGGCAAGAGGACCCCCTTCCTTTTCTAGATGTTTCTTTTGCCTTGCTGTAAAAAAACATGAATAGAGGCCTCACTCACTAACATCAGTGACTCAAAGACAGTAGCTGCGTCCGGGTGTGAAAGCTACCCCATGTTCCAGGAGCATTTCTCGAGTTTTTAACGTTGCCTTTTTGCCTCTTCTTTGTAGGGTAACATTTTCTCAGTGCATTCTGTACCCTGTTGAATACTGACATGTGTTTAAACAATGTTATATTTGCAACTCTACTCCTTTCAGAACCAAGCAATGAAAATTTTTGTACTGACCTGCCTGTACTGATGCATAATAAAGTTGCAGAATGATCAAACTTATTATGTCTAGTCCCTTCTTTGAAACCAAAGTATTCACACGATCCAAATGTTATGGGTAATGTTAATGCCACTGGATGCTAAGCCATGTCTTTGCTGTATCAGATTACAATTGGTTCATTCTTGCGGATCTGTACTCTCTGAACACCAAAGGCCTCAAGAGGAACTGTTTCCCTTGAGAGTGCTCCTGTTTAAAGGCACGAGATGATTTTAGTTTGAAAGAGCGGCTTCAAATGGAGTCCACATTTTTGTTGTAAGCATGTGTTTGTCACCCCCCCCTCTTAAATGAGAGCAGTAAAAAGACACTTATTTTGCTGCTCTTGTTCACTTGTGCTATTATCTTGTAATAAATATGAGGATGGTTCTGTTTTAAAGCAGAGATACTTCTCAGTATCTCAATACCAGAGACACAAGGCTTTAAAGTTAGTTGTATTTTAATTATAGATTTCTTGATACATATAATGTAATAGTAACAGCTATGTTAATCATATCTTTCAGTTGGTAATTTTAAAAGATTAAATGGAGAAACCACTGAAATCTACTGCTCTAGAGCAGTACTGCTCTAGAAATCTACTGCTCTATTTCTTGCTGTGGTTAGTAGAAAGCTTTATATTTTTCCAAGTACTGCTGACCTGCAGTGTATGTATGGTGCTCTGGGCACGTGTGGGACCATGAGAACACCGTTGCTGTGCTTCAGGAAGAATGTAAATAAAGTACTTACACCTAGTGTGTATGTCCACTGTGTTCTAATTAAATTGTTCTAATTACTATGCAAATTTTCATTCACCTGGAGCCATGGCGTTCTCCTCTGTAATGCCGCTTCTGCTCTCAAAGAAGTTGTGTGATAATGAGCTTCTGTACCTGGAGCTCAGAACACTTTGTGAGTGAGTGGAGTCCTGAAACTTATATATACTTTTAAAATACAAAAAACATTCTGAATGTAAAAGGCAACAGTTCCCTTATTTTGATCTGTTCATATACTGTTGCATATCTGTAATGTAGCATCTCTTGGTTACTTGGCTCTCACAGGTGTTCACTCCAACATGGCAGTTTCCAGAATGCCCTTTAGTGTTTGAAATTGATTTTGTAGGTCTGAGCATAAGTTTCTGTTAAATGCTCTGAGGGCTGTCTGTCCTCACACATTAAATTCGTTCATCTGGTTTTCTCTTTGTTCCAAAATTATGGACTGCGTAACTTTGTATCAGGCAGGTTTTAGTAAATCAACCTGAATTTAAACTGGCTCAGTTACAGTCATTTTTGCAGCAGCTTGCTCAGAGCTGGCTCCGGCTGTGAGTGATGTGCTCTGGGTGACAAAACAAGTCTAATCACAGTCAGCTGACCTGGGTCAGGTTGTGGATCTGCTCTCAGCTGTGGAACATTCACTTTGGAGTGTTTTCCCTGTGGAAGGATCTCAGTATGGCCTATATGGGATCACACACGGAAGTAATTTTTGAGCTGATGGAGTAGTGCCATGCTCATGAGCACGTGGAGTTTGGAATTCTAGGGTTACAGGCAGGATTCATTTTATATGCTCCCATTTTTTTGTCACTAAACTGTGAAAGAACTATTAATATCTTTACTAGAGAAGATGATTTAGGTGTCGTAGAGATTGTTGAGGGCAATATTGAGTGGGAGCTATGATGAAGATTCTGAAGATGTCATTTGAGTTGATTCCTGTGCATTTCAGCCTCTGTAGGTTGCCTCTAATTCTATTAGGACATGCAGAGCGGTGTCTTTTGGGAGTTCAGGTTCCTGAACTGTAGAAAAGGCATTTTGGAGATAAAACTAATTGACTTAATATATTTTAAGAACAAAACCTAAATTTGAAAGTAATCTCTCTCTTACTCTAAGAGTTATAATTCACATAAAGTATTTTTTTAGATCTAGAAATAAGCACATTTGTTAGATGGTTCACTGCCTACACCAGCAGTCTCAGAATAGTGTAAATATTTGTGTTTGTAATATGTATTTTGTTGAGAACACTCTGGTGCCTGTCAAGCAGTGTAAATGTGCACATTTTAAAAGAAATAGTTAATGATTTTAGCAGTGTCTGAGCAAGAACAAGTTTACTTTCACACCAAAGTACATATCCTTAGAATTCCAGTGACTACTTTTAAAGCAATATGTTTAAAGTAGGGGAGTTACATTTTTTATTGTAATTCTTTTAAGTTTAATTTCATGTGTATAAATTTGAAAAAGTAGAACAATTTCAGGTGACCATGAGTCTGATAACCTAAATTAACACAAGTGAAATAGGCCTAATTATATAGTATTAGAAGTATTAACCTTCTATCTCAGCTTTTTGAAGTAGCAGTTCATAGCTTCATTCCTGATTTGCTGTCCTATTTCTATGCAGTTTCTTTCATGTCCTATCCCTGGAATTTGTCTGCGGCCACTAGTTAGCAGAAATCAGGGTCACTTTTGTATTGCAGTGTATAATTGCTCACTATGTGTCTGAAAGATACTATGAAACACTAATTCCGTTTATACTGTGCAGAGCTTATCAACTGCAGCGCTTCCATCTCTGCTGTCGAATGGAAGCAAGCAGCAGGGGAAAGAAATGCAAGGATTGCACCAGCTTCCAGTGTTGGTGCTGTATTCCAGGTTCATAAAACTGGTATTCTAGGTACCTTTAAATTCATCACTACGTGTGTAGTCTGTATAATTATAGCAGACTTGCTAAAAAACCCAAGCCTTCCTCTGTGAATGCTTCTCCGTTACACAAGCCTGACGCACTTTTATTCATGTTCTTGGCAATGGCTTCTAAATACCCCTTCTATTACATCAGAACTGTGGGGATTTCACTCTTCTAAGTCTTGACTGCAGAATAGTTTGAAACTTTCAGTGTTACAAAATTACTCCTCTCTAGAAGGAATTTTGGAATCTAGAAGGAATTTTGGAATCTAGAAGAAATTTTGAGTCTTACACTTCATGAGGAAAGTATTGAAGGAAGTTTGCACACTCTTCTCTAAGGCAAACCCTTTAAATTTGCTCTTTGTCTGTATTTTCAGGTAACTGAGCTGAATGAGCCCCTCTCCAATGAGGATAGAAACCTGCTGTCTGTAGCCTACAAGAACGTAGTCGGAGCTAGACGGTCCTCCTGGCGTGTCATCAGCAGCATAGAGCAGAAGACTATGGCAGATGGGAATGAGAAGAAGCTGGAGAAGGTTAAAGCCTATAGGGAGAAGATAGAAAAGGAGCTCGAGACAGTCTGCAATGATGTTTTGGCTCTCCTAGATAAATACTTGATCAAGAACTGCAATGACTTCCAGTATGAGAGCAAGGTCTTTTACCTGAAAATGAAGGGGGATTACTACCGCTATTTGGCAGAAGTTGCTGCTGGAGAGAAGAAGAACAGTGTCGTGGAAGCCTCAGAAGCTGCCTATAAAGAGGCTTTTGAAATCAGCAAAGAGCACATGCAGCCCACTCACCCCATTAGGCTTGGGCTGGCGCTCAATTTCTCAGTGTTCTACTATGAAATCCAGAATGCCCCTGAGCAGGCCTGCCTTTTAGCCAAACAAGCCTTTGATGATGCCATAGCAGAGCTGGACACACTAAATGAGGATTCCTACAAGGACTCCACTCTCATCATGCAGTTACTTCGAGATAACCTCACTCTCTGGACGAGTGATCAGCAGGATGAAGAAGCAGGAGAGGGCAATAATTAAAAAGCTTTCCTCTGATCCCTCTTTCATCCACTTGGCCATCCCTGTCATCACCAATATTTCCTTGCCACAGTCACACTAAATATCTAGTGCTAAGCATATCTGTATTGTACAGCTGTTCAGATCTGCTGTCCACTTTATCAAGAAGCAGTTTCAGATGAGTCTTCATGGGCATTGTTGGATTGATTTGTTTATTGGCCCTATTTATCTTAGTTGCACTTGAGTAGTGCAGGAGGAGGCATTTTTAGTTTGCCTTTTGATTGGAAAATATGGGAAAGAATAATGGAAAGTGATTGAGAAACTAGATTTGTTAATTTTTTTCTGTTTGAAATGAGCTGACAGTTCTGTTAATTTTGTGCATGCAGAGTAAATTAGCCACCCCAATTTTTTTTCAGTCAATGAAAACAGTTAAGCTGACATGAAATGACAACTCTGTTCATCAGTTTACAATAAACTGTTTGAAGTGTGAGGTTTCAGTAGCAATTTGGGTTTTTCGCCTCTAACTTATGTGCACAGTTTCTTTAAATGCAGTGCATCTACCTAAGAGTTTTGATACTTGTAACCTTTTGCAGTTGTTTTGAAAAATCATGAATTTATTTTTTGTAAACTCTTTGGCTGTTTAGTTGTCTGTGTATTCTGACAACTCTATGTCAGTATTTGCCCATGTTAAGATGGATGACTGGGAAGCCAGACTTCTAAATTAAATGTTTTGGAATTAAGTGAATAAAATAAAATGCTGCTTCAGGGATATTATCTCTACATGAGCCGTCCTGTCTTTTGTTCAGAGCAGAGAGAGAATCACCCAGCACATAACTGATGGGTTAAAACACATTTCATCAAAAGTTGAATGTGAAGCTGACACATGCTGAACAAACACAACATAGTGTGCCAAAAGAAGCAAAAACCAAACCCACAAAACTCAAAAGTATTCACAGTGGTGGTCACCTCTTAAAGTGGAGTTTCCAAAGGTGGTATATTTAGTTGTTAGCTCAGGAGAGCAGTTGTAATGCAGTTCTGCTCAGGAGCAGAAAGGTTGTAAAGCACGTAACTTACCACATCAGTGCAGAGACTTGTGTTTGCTTCTGTTCACTGTAACTTCTAAGCTCTTTCTCTGAAGTGCTGATCACCAAATCAGCTTGATACATGAATATCCCAGTAGCTATCTTAATATTGATCTGCATCAAACAGAAGCAATACTTGTTCCTAAAGACTGCCTTTCTCTGTTTAGCTATCTTAAGTCTAGTCCACAAACTTAACACTGTTGTTTTTGTTTTCTCCCAACAGTTAGTGTACATGTACATTTGTTGGTGCTGTACATACTTCTGTAATGGTATGTCCCAGAAGCAGGAAAAGTTAGCTGTATCCAGACTGCCACTGGTACCTGAGCTAGCTCAAACGCCATGTAAGTTCTCATTTATCAGAATTGTTCTTCTTTCATTTGCAATTATTGCTGATCAGAATTACCCACAGCAACTGCTCGTACTTTTTTAAAAGGAGTGCACTGGTTGTTTTTATAAGTATCTGGAGTTTTAGAATTTTTAATGGTAGATTTGTGTGCATTTATATAGTCCATCATCTTAGAGATAATTCTAATTTTATTATATCAGTAAAATTGGCAACGATTGAAAGAGTAATGCAACATCTGAAAAAGAGGAAAATACAGGTACTCACCTACCTACCTGGCCCTGTGGAACCAAGGTAACACTTGGCCATAAGATTACCTTTTTACATTGAAACACTGTGGATGGTTAATAATGAATAATAATAGCAATTGGTAGGTTTATTTTCCTGTTGATAGAAGTACCTGCCTTTTTGTTACCTTCTTTATTATTCTTAATTCAAAAGCCGTGGAGTCTTTTCTCATATTAGTTACTGTCTTGTGCAGACCCTTTATCACAAAGCTATGAGCATTATGTGGTTTGCAAGCGAATCAGCAGCCCTGACATCTCTGGACTGGGCAGCTGAAGGCTGGCTGTTGCCCTGGTGTGTAGGATCCCAAGTGGAGACCAAAGGAATTCTGCAGTATGATGCAGTGTAGCAGTGAATTAGATTTCCAGTAGGAGAGCAGATATTTCTCTCATGTTTTCCAGCTGTCAGTGAATGAGCCAATGACACAGAGAGCATGTTTTCATGGTTGTATTTTGGTGGGCGTTGGCAGCAAGTGTTCTATGGAGCAAGAAAAAAAAATGCTACAGCGCAATCCATATTCTTGTTTCCACTTCAGCAGCTTTTTCATTTCCTGGGCCCTGGGATTGCTAAATGGTTTTTGGAATCCTTATTGTAGCAATGATCTGCAGAAGCCAAAGCTGATGAACAGCACATGTTGTTTATTCCAATACTCTTCAGTGGACCACAGGTTTCAGGTATTTTGGAACTGATGTTTCTCATAGGTGACTCCCAAATCATGTCTTCTGTCTCTCACTCTCTAAAACAAATAAAATCCTAGGCTGTGCCAAATTTATTGTTTGAAAACACCAGACGTATTCACCAAAAGTGCTTAGTTGAAGTTTACAACATTTTCCGATGCAGGAGTAATTCCAGTGGAAAGACACAAAATTGAATGACTTTCCCTGCTGCCCCCAGGGGGAGTTCTTCATGTGTCCTTGAAGGCATAAAAGGATGTTTGCTGATCTTGACATGGTGAGGGTTTCCTAAGGGTCCATCTGAGCATTACTCTGGCCCAGAACCATACTTTTCATGTCTTTCCTGAGCAATCTTTGTTGAAAGGTTAAGTCACTCTGAGGGTGTTGATATAATATTAACAAGGTCTGTGCATACCCTTGAGTTTTTAGCAACCTGGCAGCTGCGAACAGTAAAGCAGCATTTTCTGTGATGCTCTTGGAGCTTGAAAGCTATGGGGTAGTCAACCCTTAAGTTAATTGTGTGGTGGTCATAGGGACAGAGATACTTTCAGCCTATGTCCTAATCTGCTCAAATATGTTCAAATTTCATAGAAATGGTTGTGTTCATCTCTCAGAGTACAAACACACCCACACCCTGCTGAACCCACTGGAACAAAATGTGCCTGTGCTATGGGACATTAAACTACTGAGAGGCTGTTGTTCAACATAAGCAATAGCACTGAGAATATGGAGGTTCTAGGGAAGCAGAGACCTTAAGAAGAGTAATGAGACTTGGATGTCCATGGATAACATATATCAAAGGAAATTCTATCTACTGGTAAGTAACCATTTACTCAACTGACTACTTTGGTCTCACTATGGATTTGAAAATAGTTTTTCCGTGTTGCCTTTCCCTTGCCTGTAACTTCTGGCTGTGGTTTTCCATCCTTAATACTTGCACTTGTGATCTACACCTGTAAGTTGGATGGACTGACTTCCAGAGCCAAATCTATTTCCAAAGGAGCCCAAAGCTGTTCCCTAACCTACTCCCACGGCCTCTTCCAACAGTTGCAATAGGCTGCTTTATAATAATCTAGAAAAAAGTTACATGAGCACATTTCAGGTTGAGGGAAATGAAAAGCCTGGCTGTATTTTAAGTCATGTAAGAAGAGAATGACTTAATGATAGTGGAAGTTAGAAGGATGAAAACTGATGTCATTATACATTATAAAATGTTTTCTGTCAGCATGGGACCAACTGGAAATTTTTCAACAAACCAATTTGAGTTTAAGGACAGAGAGAAAAGAGGAAAAATATTAAAGTGCTTTGGATCCTTTTTTTTTTTTTTTAATTCTATCTACACCACATATTTGAATTAATCTAACATAATTCATCAGGAAAAATTGGCTAAAACACTTCAACAACATGAAAAGTCTGTTTGGTCTTAGGTTCGTTGAGGCAGCGCCTTGAAATCAGTGGCAGATTTTGAAGAATGTGAAGTTGATTATACACATAATTGACAGAGGATGTTTAGATCTTGTTCTGAACAAGCCTAAAGTACTTGAAGTTCCATAGATGCAGATGGTTTAGTGCCTGAGCCTTAATGATTTCTGAGACAAATGAAGATGTGTTCTGAACACTGAAGTCAGGCCAGATAGGTTTTTAATTGGTGTTAAAAATGGAACCGTCTGTTAGAAATGTTTGTTTAACTCTTTCCTCTGTGCTAATTGTGATCTAATATTGCGTAACTATAAATGTAGAAATACACTTTATATATATATGCTTCAAGTATACACATTTATTTTTTCTGACTCTTCAGTGTTACTTGTTATCTTTTATTTTTGTCTAAATTATTTTAACTAATGATTATAAGCCATCTTAGCCTCTCCCAACTCAAACATTATAACCAGATGAATTGCTTTCATTCAGTGGGGTTTTTGTAAACTCCAGAGTGCACCAAGGCAAAGCACTGTGAGTACTCCAGCAGTGAATATGTTTTGATGGAGGTAATAATTAAGAAAGAAATCACTTATGTACAGTAATGTACTTGTTAGTATGAGCTATTTTCACATAATTTGATGATGTGATCAATTCCTCTTTAGGATTCAATCTAATAGTAGTTGAACTCTTCCATCTCTGAAGAATTATGTGGTTTAACAACATGTCTAAGAGAAGAACCAGATCAAAACACACTGTCCCTATGCCTTTCAGTGATGTTTTGCCAGTTATAAATATTAAATATAGTAGCTATTTATAAATTATAATAAACATAAATGGTATTAAAATATAAGCCAATTATATTTGCAGTAATTGTATATAAAATCTATGGCATTTGGAGAACTGCCTCCTTGTTTGAATATCTGAGGAATGACCTCTAATCAGGGATTTCTCCCTGAATAGCAGTAGCAGAGGCTACTGAAAGCAAGAGATGGCAGTAAAACGTTTGATTCCTTTCCCAAGCATGTAAGGCACACATTGGAAGGAAGCAGGAGTTGTAGGGGGTTGGCAGGAGACGCGTTTTGCTAACAGGCTTTGTGACTGTTGTGCCCTCACAGCACACAAAAGCATCTGACGCTTGCAGAGGGCGGAGAAGTAGATGGATGACAGTGATTAAGTGGTTTCCCTGCTGAATAAAATAGATCATGTTCTCTCTCTTCAAAGAGAAACTTGTGTTTGTCCGATGTTTACTTTGTTTTGACTCTCCGAAAAAAGCCAAATCCCGAGTGGTTATTTGTGTTTGAAGTACAACCCAGTTACTCCAGTGACACATCTGCCCAGGGTGTGGGGCCTTACAGCACCACCCAGAGGGATGCAGGGTGTGGGCACCTTGCTGGGGCAGCCTGGCCACCGTCTGTCCTGGCTTCCTGTCTCCATGGCAGCCAGAGCCATCCTGGAGCAATCATCTCTGTTCCTGTCACTGCGCCCCAGGTCCAGAGCAGGGAGCAGAAAGCCAGGCCCGCATTTGGCAGGAAATGGCCCAGGTCTCTCCAAGTGTTTGGTTGGCTGGCCATCCATGGGATGAGTGAGATTCCAGCGTGTCCTTAAAGGGCAGGAATCTCCTCTGTTTTCTTGTGCCACCTTAAGCTTTTTAAGGACTTCTATTTGCCTCTTCTGAAACATGGCCTATTAAGCCTCTCTGGGCTCTGAAATGGTATGGAAGGGTTGGGAAGTTAAGACTTTTGCTGTCATCAGTATCATCAGAGCCCAACATTGCTGAGAGATGAATGTGCTTTGGTACCACTGCTGAGTCATTCTCTGGGTTTCCACAGCTGACACTTCCTCACTTCAAGACTGGCCATGAGCCTAGGCTAAAAGGGGACAGAATTAACTATTATTTTTAGGTTAGTAAAGCCCAGCTTTGGCTGATTGTATTAGCCCAATGTTGGTTGCATTTAAAACGATTGCTTTAAATTTCTACTAAACACATTATACGTGTGTGTATGTTGTTAATTCTACCATAAATGCTGAATCCTTGGATTAGGAACTGATTAAGAACCACTAATGTACTGGATCTCTGGGTAACGTATAATGAATTATTCATGCTGTTATCCTTGTGCAATCACAATAATGTCTTGATGCTAATTAGCAGGTGGATAGGCTGACACAAAGTCAGGAATACCCAGGAGGTATTTTATTCAACCAGTATTCTGATTCCTGATGATAAATATATTTTCTGATCTTATAATTTATTTATTACTCAATAGAAAGTCTTGGTTTTATTTCTGTTATTTCAATGTTTTTTTCTTTTTTTTGTTTTAATTTTAAATTTTTTTAGAGCTGACTAAGCTGAGAGCTGAAGCTTTTAACAGCTTCTGGGGCAGCTGTCTCCAAAGTTTTACTATTATGACTCATGACAGTACTTTGTGTGTATTGGTGAGCTGCATATTACCATTTCTTCTGTTATGTGTAATCTTTATTGTCTTATTTCAATCACAGCAGAATTTGTCTTATTTACTTAACCTAGAACTTGTATGTGTACTTGGAAAGCATGGCACTTACTGTGGTAATGAATTAGATATTTGTGCATATTAATCTTACTTTAGGTAGAACAGTTTATAATGCTTTTTTTTTTGCTTGGCCATTAGTCATTGCTCTATTTTTTCCTCTTTCTCCCTTTTAAGTCAATTCACAGCATTTAATTTTGTTTTACTTAATGATGGCATGTATAGTTGTTCATCAAAGGGTATCGGAAGTCAAACTGAAGGACATTACCTTGTATTTTGCCACAGTTTCTTAAAAACTCCTATTTTTTGACAGAAGACTGCAGCCTGAAGCATTGCTTAATGCAAATGTCTCCAGGCTCACAACTTAGCCTGAGAAAAACCCAGCCCACAAACCAAACCAGTCCTCGTGTCCTATTTCCCACTTGTTTTCTTCTCTAGCGGTCATTTTCCTCCGTTTTGTGCTGACCCTGTCCAGATTTCCTTCCACTTCCCCTGCAGAAATACATTCTGATAACTATATGAAGATGCCACTGGTTGGCGAGACCTGTTGATTGTCTGACAATGCCCAGCTTAGCCTGATTTTTGTGTGAGATGTTCAGTTGGCTGCTCTGTGAATATCTTTTGATTTAGGGAGGAAGTGTATGAGGGCTGAAGAATAACTTGGAGGAACCACTGCTAACCTTCTTTATGTCTGTCTCTGGTGTTTGTGTTTCTGCTCATCAACAGTGTGAGATATTTATTCTCCCTTTCCTCTCTTCCTCCTTCCTTATCCTGTTTCTCTCCCTTGGACACCACATCCTTCCTAGTGCTGCTTATCTCTGATATTTTTCTTCTCTCTCATAGTTCTCACTCTGCTGTGTGTGATTAAGCACCTGGAACATTTCCAACCTGATGACTGCACGGTTTTGCAATGAAACCCCTTGGAGATTTACTGAGTGGGTTGCTCTGAAGGAGTTAGACTTTATGAGCCCTAATGCCTGCTTTTGTAGAGATTTGGAAAGTGTTTGGCATATTAAATGCATTGTTGCTTTCTGAGTAACAGCAACTATCTGCATGAGGTCTTGAGGTACAAAAATGTTTCCTTGTGACAAACTGTACAAAGTCCTTCATACAGAAATCTGCTCTTTCACTTTGTACTGAACTGTACAGACAGCTGAGCTGATGGGCACTGCTGCCAGTGACTTATGAGAGTCTGTGGGTTAGTCTGAGATAAACATTTCATTTACAGCCATGCTCAAATTAGACAGATTTCTAAACTTCACATTATTTGAAGTTTGGGTCTGAATAGACCAGCTGAGCTTCATCTTCAACTGTAAAAAACTTTTAGTAGAAGATGTCACAGCTGCAACTCTACATTGCTGAACTGCAATATTACCATTGCAATCCCTACATCTGATTCTACATTAACTCCTTCTGAAAAGAGTGGTGGAGGGCAATTATTGTGCTGATTAAACTATATTAAGGTTTTGCTTCAGAGAAACTATGGGAAGATGCCTTGCTGGATGCTGGCTAGAAAAATACTGTGTGATAGTCCTGGAAGATTCCTCAAGAACATTGCCCTAAACTTTTAGCCTGGAGTCTGTCCTCAGAAGGCAGAGCTTTTTGTTACTTTATCTTGCACTCAAGGCTGTGTACACGGATAAAACACTGTGTATCAATAACGCTGGCCTTGCTTTGCCAAGAAGCTTTTTCCCAGAGATTTTATAGCCATTTAACATAAAGCTGATAGTAACATTGTCTTCTGGCTGAGGCTGTCTAGAACTAAAACAGGACTGAATGCATTAAGGGTATTTATATTCAGTAAATTCAAACATTTAAGAGTAGAAGAGAATTGGAAGATCTAGAAAATTCAAAAGAAGGGACATTCTTCTTCTTGATGAGGGTCTGAAGGCGCTTTCAGTAAAAGGAAAATACATTTTCATCTGTCAACAGGCCAGGTTCTTATTATTGTGACTTCAAGTACAAAGAACAGAAGGAAGAGGGCAAAGGAATCTTCTCCTCAAGCCCTGAACAGGTGTGGCAGCAACACCTGGTTATTGGTGTTGCTTTGACAGAGCCCTGGGTAATCAGTCAGTCAGAGAATGGAAATATATTAGAAAATGTACCTTGTACTAGAAAAAGTACCTATATATTGTATGTAGTGTGATTTCTCTCGGTGTCTCTCTGGAGATTTCTGACAGCTTCTGGATTCTCAAAAGTCCCTCCAGTAAATCAATGTTTGAACTGTGCCAAAACTTCCTGTGACCATGCATGCTTTGCTTCAGCATCTCTGACCTAAATAATGTGTTAGAGATTATAGAATTAAGATTTTTTTGAAACAAATCATTGTTCAAATTACTTAAAATTTCTCTTTTTTTGTCTTCTGTCTGTCCTTCAATCTGTCCATCTATTCTGTTCCCTTGCATCTATCCTTCTCATAAAATTCGTATTTTTACCTCAATTATCTTTTATCCTGCTCTTCCCTGAGCCCTCTTTTGTCCTTTCTGACCTATCTTCCCACTTAAAAGACTTTCTTCCAGGCCTCATGGAGCATTGCCATAGTGACTACATGACATCATTGCACTGGGAACAGTTGCCTAGGAAACCATATGATGTCATTGCACTGGAGGCAGTTGCCATGGTTACTGAGCTGGCTGTGGTAACTGGGAAAAAGGGTTTGTCATCTAATGGGTGCCAGGAATGTTCCCATTAACAGGAATAAAGAAGAGACTTTTATTTTTATGTTCCAGGGAGGGCTGCCTGTGACTCAAAGACCCCATTGCTTTATGTCCTGTAACATTCTTTAGCTGGGCTGTTTCCACTGGTGTCTGGGATCTGGCCAACTTGTTTCTACTGTTGAATGTTACTGTGAGCATCAAGCCACAATAAAATGGGGAAAAGCTGTATTGTCCTGTGGTTTTGTCTAAGATGGGATTGCAGTTGCTATTGCTCTTTGATTTTTCCTATTTGCTTCCTTTGGTTTCTGAGATAAATAGCCCAGCCCAGTATTTATCCCAGCAGACATGAGAGGTGCAGTAGTATGAGCTTGAATGTCATAGCCTGAGCTTGCTGCATCTGCACCAGCCTCCGTGTATGTCTGTAGTTTGTTTTCCGCTTCTTTCTTGCCTTTCTCAATTTCTGTTTCATCACTGCTGACATGTACCTGTCTTGTTTTAATAATTCCAGGAGTTCCTAGAAATGTGCTATCTGAAAAGTGAAGCAGAGGTTAAATAAAAAGTAGGAGGCAGCTATTAGAGATGAGAAAGGTACGCAAGAACAAGTTTAGTGAGTGTGTGTGATTCATGTAAGGTTGTGGGGATGCAAACAGTGGTTAGCACTGTTTGTGATGTGCAGATTTGCACCTCTGGCAGCATTTGTTTATGTACATAAACATACATGTAATTACTCTATAGATAAATAAATAACTTTGTATGAAAATAGCTTTCCCAGACTTTCTGCAGCTTGAGTGAATTACATGTCTAGGGCATATTAGTCGAATTATGCATGTGTAAATATGACCGTCTCCTTATCTCAAATAAAGTCTCTGCTCTCAGTATCCCTGCAGATGCTCTGGAGTTCACTAGAAATTAGTTACAAACTTCCCATTGAAGTTCATGGAATGAGCCCTTCTTTCTTTGGCCCCACTGTGTGCAGTCATATTCAAGCTGAAAATCAAAATCCTTACAATTACTGTGCAGCTGCATACAGGAATGCAGTCAAAGAAACTGTGGAGAGTGCTGGTGGCAGGCCAGGTAACTGAGGCATTTTGTAGTGCCTGAATTATTGATTGAAATCCAGGGCTCCTGAAATGCTGGGAGGAGGCTGGCATCTCTGTTCTGGCAGAACTAGGAGGAAAATCCAGAAGAGGGAAGGTAACTTCATTGGGCGGGGAACAGAATTTCCACTTAGGTATGGGGGGAAGCAAGGGAATAGAGGTTGGGGGTTTTTGATGTTTGTAATAGTAAAAGCCTTTTATTAGAATTTTATTTTGCATTCCTCTCCTTATGCTTTACAGATACTGTTTGATTGCCCGCTTATTTGTTCAGCATACTGAACAAAGCAATCTCAGCCTTTGTGCCAGAATAACTTTTAAAGAAAGTTGTGCTTCATCCCTGAAATAATTTAATTTCATTCTGAATAGATGGCAAGGAACAAAAGAAGCTTGTAGATGTGGAAAGCAGCAGCCAATCAGTGCTGAGTTGTTCCCAACAATCAGGTGAGATGTGAATGGCCTGTGCTTCAGACCTGTGTGTAAATTCTTAAATTCTAGTTTGATAACAGTGTTCAGTTAATCAATGTGCAGTGCAGGGGTTTGCAAATCAGGCTGTTCTGTTCGTGGTGAGCCAAGGGACTTGCATCAATGTAAAATATGTGTCAGTAATCATGGCCTTTCCTGGGCTTTAATATGTTGGAACAGCCTTGCAGTTAGTAGTCTGGGATGCTGCTGAATCTGTAATTGAAGGGTGATTTGATCCTACTATTAATGGCCACTTGTGTTACTTTTTCTGTTAACTGAGCTTCAGAATGACCCCTGCATTTGGGTTTGTTTTATTTCAGTACTCTGCGTGGCAATTTGAGGTTATTGTATTTAAGTACATTTTAAACATTTATGTTTGGATGACATTTATAGGTAAAATAGGAGAGAGAAAGCAAGAAACTAGACTATGTTTGTTTAACAGTCAGAGAGGTGTGGGAAAAGGTTGGTAGAGCTTATGGGGTTTTGGTAAATTTTACCTGAAATCCACATGTTTACGATTCATATTCCAGCTTTCCCTGCCTCTGGACTTTCACCGATGTAAGGTTTCTGTAAATATTTAAATAATAATTGTATGCTGCGCTATAGCAATACTGGAGATCTCAAGTGGTACCGAATTATAGATTTGTTTTCCACCAGAGTGACCCATTTGGGGTTTGTACTTGGTGAAGTTCTGTGAGTAGCAGTGGAGCTGGTTTGTGGTGCAGACAGCCCTGTGAGAACTCAGCTTTTGCTGACTAATGCTTCCATCTACTGGAGAAATTTGTTTGCACAGTATTCGCTCTGTACTGTATGCAGAGATACAAAATCTTGTTAATTAAACCCCCAAAGATTTAGTGCTCATTAGTTACTATAGCAAAAACAGTTCCTCTGGGATATGAAGCTGCAAACACAAAACACTTAGGTGTTCTATAGCTTTGCATCTGAAAGATGTAACTCTCTGCCTACCTGGAATCAGTACTCTTACGTTTTATTTTGAAGTATAGCTTACACAGTAGTAATAGAGATTAAAGTACAGATTCTACAAACCTCTTCCTAGTGAGTGATTTTGTGACTTGTGACTCCAACTAGTGCTTTCAGCAAGAGAGTGCAGAGGCTGTAGGGCTGCCCCTTTACAGGGTGTATTTTAGTGCTGGGACTAGAAAGTTCACTCAGTATTATTTACCCTGCCACAGTACCTCACGGTCTGTGCTCTTGAAGCACATCTTTGAATTTTGGAATTAACTTGGTTTGCAATAAACTTGAGAATTTTAAAATAAAGCTAGTGTCTAGAGACATTGTAGCTCAGTTAACAGAGTACTTCCCAGTCACCTCTCTCCCATTAATAAGTTATTTCCTCATTCTTTCCTGCAAATCCATTGATTTGTTGAAAGAACAGCATGAAATGGTTGCTCTATCCTTGCATTACTTTTTTATTCTTATTAGCTTGTACAGGAAAACTGTGCAAATAAAAAACCCCACCCCAAACAATAAAATTTATAGAGATGAAATAGAGTTTGTTCTGTGTTACTGTTGTTTATGACAATGTTGTTAAACGTAATAACATCAGAACACCTTTGGACTTGATACTGTGGCATTACAAATAAATATATCAATCCTGTGTTAGATATAAATTGCAAATATAGATATAAAAATGAATGATAGAATTTATTACTTTATTATCTTATGTTTAAAATTAGATTTACTAGTTAAGGATAATTTTAGAGGAATTCATGCAAACTGTGTAGATTCATATGTAGTATAATACTATATGAAGAATACATACTGAGATATATTTATTTATATTTATTTAAATAAATATATATTTAAATAAATAAATAAGAAAAAAAAGTAAATAAATACTTATTCAATAAACAATAAAAATCACAATAAAGCCAGAGCACCTTGGCCCTGCCTACCTGCAATCTATGCAAATCTCTTCCTTTTGTGATCATTATTTCACTTGATAAACGTCTTCCATTGTTCATACGAAAATTTAACATTGCCTTCACCAGCCAACCCTATGGAACTCATCAGCTTCATCTACTTGAAATCCCTGGGCTCATCAGGGTGGGTGTTTTTTGGGTGTTGGACTTCCCTGTGCAGCAACCACACCAAGTGCCCTTTGCTTTAAGGCAGGGAGCTGGAACCATGTTCGAACACCTAAGACAGGGATGGATTTTAAGGGCTCAATATTTTTAAAGTGACCGGAGCGGTAGGAAATATAGACTTCAGATTTGCATTTGTTGTTCTTCTACTGCTAAGGAAAAATAGTTCAAGTTGTCTTTCACTGATGACACTATGTTTTGTAAGTAAATTGATCCCATATGTGGGTGAGTTTGTGTTCTTTTGAAAATAAAGAGCTCAGTACTTTTAGGCAGCATATATTCTACTCTGGGTGTTGAGAATGTGGGAAATGAATTTGTGAGCGGTAGGAGCACTACAGTCTATGTCCAAAATCCATAATTTTTGTGGATAAATAACTACTGTTTACCTTAGCAGCCATCAGAAGCTATCTTTGAGTAGGATTAATTGAGCTGAATATGCAGTTTAAAAAATCATGTGGAGCCCAGAGGCAAAACTTTAGGCAGCTACTGTTTTTCTTGTGTTGTTACTTCATTTGCCCGAGCAACAATGTCTGAAGCTGCCATTGGTAGTAATTTAATAAAGACAATTTTCTTGGATTTAAAAAAATCCCAGGCTGTCAGTCCATCATTTTATGTAAGCAAATAAAGGCAAAAGAAGTGTTTTTCCCTGAGTGCCCATGCAGGAGCACATTCCCTTGCTGATGAGTGCTTTCATCATCAAAGTGTTTTGGCTGTCAGTATCTTTATGGCTCACATACCTTAGCAGGCTTCAACTCACACCTGCAAGTCTCTGTACCAGGGGCTTTAATTTCTTTTTACTACCTGTGAACTGAGATGAAGCTACTTTCTCTCCTTGCTGATGGATGCATTTGCTCTTGTTGCTTCAGACTGTTTTCTCAAGAAGTTATTAATAATTTAGTATTTAGCCAATTGTAAATTTTTAATTTTCATTAGGAATCTACTTAAAGTGGCCTTAATTGCCTCTTGTGTGATGTCATAACTTTGGACAGTGCCATATCCCAGGGAAATGATGTTTTCTTTTGTCCTTCACTTAGGATTGTGAACACAGAGATGTTGGGAAGTTGTGTTGATAGACATGATTCGAATCATATAGTGATATAAAATTTCAGAACCAGTTCCCTAGCAGGTGAAAAGCATGAATGCAAAATTGTTGCACCCCAGTTGTCAGTGACCAGATTCACAAGAACTGATGACAAATTTTTCATTGGATAAAGTAAAAGGCATAAAATGTTTTCCACTGAAAAATGTATAACGCTCCTTAACTTTGGAGGTAATATTATTTATTTTAAAGGAAGAAAAGTGTCTGTGTGTGTACAAGAGGAGGGGGAGGGTGGGTATTGATCTGAGCAGTTGAGTCATGGAAATCAATTTACTTTTCATTTCCTGGAGAATGACATTGCAGCTGGTAGTTCATGACTGCCTCATCCTTTGTGTCATTGATGGGGCAGAGAGCAATTCTGTTCCATTGCTAGGCTTTGGATGTTTTGTTAAACTGGGAATAATGATTTATTTCCAATGGTTGAATGATGTCAGCAACATTCACAGGTGAAACTGTGGCTGATGTACCTGTTTGCAAGCTTTATACAATTTGCCTTTTACACACTTTTGTGATTATGGGATATCCTGAGCTGGAAGGGACCCACAAGAATCATTGATTCAAAGTCCTGGCCCTGCACAAGACACCCCAAGAATCCCACCATGTGCCTGAGCATGTTCTCCAAATGCTCTGAGCAGGGTTGGTGCAGGCTGGGGATGCTGAGTTGTACGGTATTGAGGTCAGTTCTATTACATCTTGTGAAGCAGCAAACCGAGGGAATTTTGTTTCCACATTCTTGATGTTCGGTGATGCTTAGCCTGGTGCAGAAGCAGCTGGGGAGTCCTGATTACATCGATCAAGCCCAATGTGATGGTAGAGAAATGAGACAGGGTTCTCTGCTTACACAAGCTTGCCTGATGTAAGAGTTTTGCTGGCTTCTTTTCTTCCCTGTGCCACCTATATTGGTTCAGTGCACACTATATCTATTAATATCAATTCTGTTCAGTCTGATTTGCAAGATGTCTCTCATACTGATTGTTCCATTGTATATTTTTTCCTCCCTATCTATTAGATCTTGTTTCCAGGTGTTTAATAATCCTTTCATTATGTTTCTTGGTTCAGACGGAACAATAGAACACTCCTTTTCCCTGTTTGGAATTCTTTCTTTCTTGATTGCTTTAATACATAAGCCAAACAGACGAGCGCTGATTGTAACTTTCCTCTTCTTTTAGGTCCCGATGCCAATGGATGTTGGCCTCCCTTAACTCTGAGCACTGCATGGATTGTTTTAAGGTGCTTACAGATTACGTGGTTGTACTCTTTACTACTTGCATCAGCTACTAAGTGAATGATAGTCTAAGAATACAAACGAGTTAATTACCTGGCACTTTGTGTTAGAGGTTCAGAGTTCCACTCTCTTTTACCTTTGCTGTGTTCATGGTGTTAGGAAGGTTGGAGCCAGCCAAGATTTATATGGTGTTTAGTATGTTATTGTTTTCTGTGGACATCATACCAAAAAAAAGTCTTCATCTCCCATTGCCAAACCTTTCCAGACTTGTACATAGAACTTTTATATTTGTTGTGAAATGGAATGTTAGAGGTGCTTAAGAGTGTCACTGTAATGTTAGTCTCTGCTGACTTCAGCCATAGGAGTTAGCTGTGCCTGTGCGTATTCATCACAAGTGGGTTTTTCCATCAGTATAGTTTGTGTGGTTTAGGATTTCTTTTCTGCGAATGTGGGATACCTTCTTGTGGATCACAAAGCATGCTGAAGTTCTGTAAAAGACTGCAGCCTATTTCCTGTAATAAATTATTCCATGAAAAAACATGAAATAAGATAGGCAACTTATTTTTTCTCCAAGATTTCTTCAGGATAAACCATAGTGCAGCCTTACTGGGTAAATTTAATTCCTGGAATATCATCCTGCTTTTTTTTTTTTTTTTTTTAATTGTAGAATGNTTTAATTCCTGGAATTTCATCCTTCTTTTTTTTTTTTTTTTTTAATTGTAGAATATTTAAGTGGATAACCAGGGAGTTAATGAAATTTACTGATGAAAAATAAGTGAAGATGGTCTTTGCATGAATAAGGACTTAGATACAAAAAGCAGGAGACTGCAGTTGGAGCAATTTTACAAAGACTAGCGAAGGCTCTTGCTCTTCTGCCAGTGTGGTCCTTGCTCTATCAAAGGGTAGATCCACTCTTCTGAATTAATAATGTTTTAGAAACCTTATCAGCAGGAATCTCTGGCATGGTCCTGTACACAGCACACGTACAAACCTTTTTAAAAAGCATGTGATGTGTTTGTTGCCAAGGAAACATAAGCCATTAAGCCCTAGGAACATAATTCATAAAAACAAAATTTTAGCTATTAACATCTACTTTCTCCATTAGTGCCACGAAACCTCCATGAAACAGCCTTGCAGTCTCCAGCTAATGGATATGGCATAACTGGGAATGAGGAGCGAAACGAGGGTTTGCAATTCACTGAGCTCGAAGTACAGGTGGAGTAAGGAGAGTGCAGGACTGGGTATGTTTTCATCGCTTGTGTTCATAATCCACTGCGCAGCTGTTTATCCCACGCCTGTTACTGTACGTTATCAATCACATTAAAGGCAAGTCTTTGCTAAGCAGGGAAAGATCAGGCCTGCATTTTCCAACAGGTCTATTTGGAATATGAAAATAAAAATCAGGAGTGGGAAAGAAAACAGTGAAGTATCTTCTATTGGTTTCAGATTTAATATCTTAGTAATTTTAATTCTTATGTCTCTGGATTTAATATGCGTATTCTGTTGTAACTAGCCAACTCTCAATGAGTTTAATGCAAATTTTGGTCATTCTCAGTTTGTTCCTAAAATCTAGAATCTGTATTCTTCTTCTTCATCCTTCTCTTCTTAGGAATTAAATTGCATTCATTGGTTTTTTTCATGTTAATACAGCAAAGCACCTAGAAACTTGTTGTGAAGAATCTGTTGTTGAAACACAGGCACTCTGTGTCAAAATTCCACTGTACTGGTGTTCTAGGAAGTATTTCTAGCAAAAAAAATTGAAGAGGAAAGTGAGTGTGGCTCAATTTTTGACTGGTCTAAACTGTTAGTTGCCACTCCCAAGTGCTGTCCAGGGCCACAGAAAGTCAGAATCCCAAGGCTGGCCTGAGTTATTGTTGACACCTTGTGGTCACACATGTTCAGTTTTGGGATCCAGAAGCCTAAAGAAAGTCAGGGTCATTACTTCACTTTGTTCTCAGCCATTCCATCAATTTTGAATGATCATTTCTGTATTTGAGAGCAGAATTAACACCGCTGTGTGAAAACAACTGCTGAATGTACTGTAATGGGATAAGGCTAATGAATCACTGGGATATGTAGCCTCAGGCTCTAAGTCATCTATCAACAATTTAGTGTAATAAATCAGTTACAATCAGTTGATGGAGTCCATTGCCAGCTTTGCTCAGATTTTATTTGGGCACTTCTCCTGCAGCTCTGGAGAGATCTGTGCAAGAACCGAACAAATGGTGATTAGGAACTCCCAGACTTTGCCCCCACAGACCTGGTGTGGCTTCAGTCAGCTCACACACAGTTTCTGCTCAGATTGGTCACAAGGAAGTGTGGCACTGAGGTACACTCTGCTTTCTCCAGGGCTTTAAGGGACTTTGCCTGATAACAGCCTCAAGGATTTGGCAGTGAGTGATTAGTAAAAAATGAGTATATGACACTATTGACTTTCAGTGGCGCAATTGTGAGAATGTGCATCAAAACTCAGTCTTATGAGCCTGTAACAGTAGACCTGAGCGCAGAGATGAGCTTGTCAAACAGCCTTGTGCAGCAGGGTAAACTTATAGAAAAGGAAACATGTCAGAGTTCTCCAGATAACATAATTTAGTTTGAAGTGGGCCTCCATTTGAAGGGCAGGGCTACCTTCAAAGTCAGATCAATTGCTCAGGGCCTTGTCCAATCAGATTTTGAAAGTCTCCAGGAACAGAGATTTCTGTCTTTCTAGGCAGCCTATTTCAGGACTTGAGCACTTAACACTGAATCTTTTCCCTTCTATATCCGCTTGTGATTTCTTCTGCCACAATCTGTGTCCATTGCTTCTTGTCCTTGCACTGTTAGTTCTGAGGAAAGTCTCTGTCTTAGCTGTAATTGCCCTTTATGTGTTTGATTAGGACAATTGGATTCTTCTCCCAAACCTTCTCTTCTTGAGGCTGAACACACTCAGACCCTGAGCCTCTCCTCATATGCCATGTGGTCCAGGCACTTCACTATTTTAGTGACCATTCCCTGTGCTCTCCCCAGTTTGTCAGGATCACTTTGGTGATGAAAAGCCCAAAGTGGGACACAGTGTCCAAGGTTCTGCCTCACAAGTATGAGGCAGCACCTGCCCTGCCCTGCCTGTACCGGTGCTCTGCCAGCGCAGCTCTAGGTGCCCTCAGCCCTCACAGAGATGTTGTCATTGCAGTGTTTGTGCTGGCTGTTAGCACAACGTACAAAAGGATGACCTCAAATGATCTGTGTCCTGATATCCATGTGTTTTCCTCTGCAAAGCAAGAAATCAGGACAATTGTATAATGCAAAGTTTGTGGAAGAGTTTGTTCTTTGCTATTAACTTTTTCCAAGTTCAACATCAGGAAAAACATGAGCTCCTGGAGGACACTTGATCTTCATGAGTGCCTGTCCTATTTTTGATCTCCCATTCAAACACAATATGCCAGGCTGTGGCAAAAAGCATCCCGAGACTGGGAGAGACTACAGTTCTGCTATTAGTAGGAACTCCAATGCTTATTTGGCAGAGCAGCAACCAATATGGAGTAGGCACTAAGCAGTGAGAAGGAAAGCCCTGAAACCTGGGCCTGCATTGCACTATTTTCAAACATTCTGGGTCTTACAACCTGCCACCACAATTTGGGAGGTGACCGCAGCTATGTGGGAATTTCTTGGCCCCTTGTTATGGATGCACAAGTGTTAGTAACAGACTTCCTTTGTGCAGCTGTAGGGATTTACCTTTACTGCTTTTACCTCTGACAGTGAAGGTGTCCCTTCCTGCCCCCAAAATGTTGAACAAATTTGTCTTGATGAATGTTATTTAACAGTGATTTCCTCATAAGGCTCACCTTGGCTCTGACATGGTCTGAGGCCCTGTGTTGGATTCACTGAAGTGTCTGATCATGATGAAAAGTCTTACATGGTGAAACGAGTCTCCTTTCTCTTACTGCCAGTTGTTCTGGACTCTTGAGGAATCATTAACAAGTAGTAAAATAGTAGCCACTCAAAATCCGTTTGGTGTCCTGTGACTGTATGAGCATGATTACTATTCTCTACCCCTTGTGATGTCCTTGGAAAAAGTACAATTTGTTTCAGTCCAGTGAGGTAATTTCTAATGAATGAACATGTAAAAGTTACTTTTTATGTGTTTCCTAATTTGGATACTCAGCTTTCTTTTAGAACCTCCTATTACTGATAGGTAGAGAATCTCTTAGAATTTTTCAAAGTGGCAATACAGTGTTAAAATTAATGTTTCAGGATGTGGAAAGAATTCCAACAAGTCACAGACATACAGCTTTTCAGTCAACACATGCTATTTCTCTGACAGCTGGAAGGGCCTCATTGATATAGTCACCAAATCTTCTTTTTTTTAAAAATAAATGCGTGATTTGCTTGCTCTCTAAAGTATTCAAATAAAATTTTATCTGTGAGCGCAAATGGAAGCTCAGTCTCTTAACTGTCCCTCTGGGCTACACCCGGAATGTTCTGGAATGTGCATCTCCCATTCTATCTGTGATCTTTGCATGATGTTCCCTAAACATTTACTCTTCTTTTGCATGAGCTTAAAGGAGGACCACCAACATCTGAAGAGTTGGAAGAGATTTTTACTGTGCTGGGACTAATCTCTGAGAGTAGTTTGTGAGCTTGTATTCCAGTGTGATGTATTCCTTCTGGATGTGATCTGTCTGGATGGTGTTGGAAGCCATCTGCTTACTGGAGTGACTTCAGTACTACCCCATGATCTGCACAGGTGAGGCTTATAGTCCTCAGCCCAGTTTCCACTAAGCAATGTCCTGATGACATGAAACATCTTAACTGATACTGAAAAATACACTCCAAATCCTACACACCCTGCTTAAACACAGTGTACTACACTGTGCTACTGCATCTGAATCACCGCAGTGCCGCACCTGCAGGGTTGTGAAAGTACAGGGCTTTTCAAAGCTCTCCGCCTTCTCCCTCTGTAAGCAGGTACAGAGAGCCTGTCATCAGTGCTAATTTTCCTGCCCAGTTACCACCCTGTTCGCATTCACAGCCTATAGTACGAGCTAGGCTGACAAAAGCTTTATTCCGATAGAACCCCGTTCGGATTTTACATGCCGTGTTAATGTATGGGGGAAAAGCACAGGAGTTATTACTGCAGGTACAAGTAACAGAACAAGTGTAGCTGCTGAACAAGCTGGATGTAGTTATGACCTGTTCTATGGATCCATTACAGATCCTGCTGGGCCTTGAGCTTCCTGGCTGCTAAACAGGCTGTCAGAAGCTAGCCAAGCCCACAGGAGCTTTTCCTTTCAGCAGTATTACTTGAAAAATAGGTGAAGTTGTTATGTCCTGCTACTAAAACTGTTCTTTATTAGGCTTTTATTGATTTCCCACTCCTAGTTGCTAATAGTATCCTTCTCTGGCTTTAAAGAAGTAAACTGGAGGTGTTGAGTTCCCAAAAAACCAAGATGACAACTTTTATGAGGGTATTTTTGGAGGTGGTGGGGAGGAAGGGAAAAGTATTCCAGGGATTTCTCTCTATTCCTTTAGTATTGGTATAATTATCTTATATATGGATTTGTCATTGTTTCCATTTAACACTGTTGAACTGAATAATTTGGTATATGATACTAAATGTGATTCTAGGCTGTAGCTACAGATTGTGACATGGATTAGATGAATTAAAAATATTACTGTAATGACTGGTTTGGGTAAAAATGACAGTTTTGTCTCAAATCTTGGAGCAAGAGCCTGACACTACTGAAGAGAAAGAAAAAAGGCTGCAATGCTGAATTTTTAGCTGCTTTATGGTAATCCTGGGTTGGCAGGAACGCACAAAACTGGCCCAGAAAGTTTTCTCCATGAAGAACATTACTTGTGATGGAAAACATCCATAACTGAGTCTCCCTGTCAACCCCTGTATTCCCTAGGTTCTGTAGCGGTTTGGGGAATTCCTGCTTGTCCAGTCAGTCAGGCTTTCTGTGGTTTTAATTCACAGATAACAGGAAAGATACAGCTTTTGAAGCCAATGTATTCCTATTTTCCTCCTTGTGCCTGAGCGTGCATTCTTAGGCGTAATGAGCCTCTGTGCTCCTGTAACAAAGGGGCAGGTGGCGATAACTTTGGGAATGCTGATGGTCCTTGACTTGACTGCTGCCTTTGCCTTGAGCACTGCTTCAAATTAACAGCGTTCTCGGCACAGTTTGAAACGTGATGTCTGAAGCATCAGCGACCTGCCTCCAGCAGGGGTTTAGCTGTGCCAGAACTGGGGGAGCTGATTTGTCCTAGCAAGAGCTATAGACATTTTGAAGAATTTCCTTCCTGTAAGGAGACTATTATATTTAATAATCAGTTTGTCTCGGTGTAGCTCCTTACATCACAGTGTGAGGAAATAGATCTCACAGCACCTGTAAAGAACAAGCGGGGGTTTTTGATGTGCTGCTGCCAGCAAACACTCATCTGAAAATGTAAACAACCAGCTTGTGCCTCAGTCAAAATCCCGGAAACATCCACACCCATCAATGGATCATCTCTCATCATGTCCTGATGTTCTGATATGTGTGGAGAAATCCTCACCTCAATGCACACACAGACTGAAATAGCATAGATCTAATGGGTAAAACAATTGCTCTCTGAGCTCCATGAACTATAAATTCTTCTAGAAATGTTCTTCTTTCTATAAAATAACACTTATGGTCTATCCAAAGACTGCATCACACTGATTTTGGGGGAGACACCTCTGCAGACATGTATCTGGTAATTTATTGACATTTTTTGTTTTCAGATAATATCGGTGTATTTTTCACACTTTTCATTATTTCCGTTTCTCTTCTTTCTTTTTCCAACAGTAATATATGTATGGTCTGTTTTGTTGTTGGTTGGGGTTTTTTGTCAATTTGTTAGCTTTTCCTTCCCTCTAGTAGGGATTTGTTTGCAGGCAAATCTTTTCACTTTTATCCTGAGCAGAGATTCCTTAAAGAATATTTCCCCTGGGTTCTCTCCAACAATGTGTTCTGTTCTCTCTCATTTTCAAGAAGCTTCATATGTATTTTGTACAGTATTATTCAGATTTTGTCCCCGTTTAAATTTAACGACCAAACACTTTACAAACACATTTAATTGAAGAGCCTCTGGGACCCTGTGGAGCAGATTGGACGTTTATATTAGGCTGTGACATTAGTAGATTATGATATTTTCCCCATTGCACTTAGATCTCTTTAATAAAATTAACCTGTCAGATACAATAAATAATAATATAATTGTTGCTGGTTATTGCTGTAGGGCAATCAAAACATATCCACAAAGGCTGAGGCTGTCTGTTGTTCAAGAGTAATTACACTGGTTTTGAGAAAACAGAGTAGGGCAACTGAGGTGTTCATTGGGTCACCTGAAAAAGTGAATTATTTCGGTGGAAGGGGCATCAGCAGCTCAGCTCCTGTTCTTTTCTCTCCTGCATTTTATGCAGAGGAGATACTGTTTTCCTTTAAGTGTTTCTGAAACATGAGTGGCAAAAATATTTGTGAGAGTTGTGATGCTGATTATGCAGCTCTTCTGCATAATTCCTTCTATTATTTAGTTTTAGCTGTAGTAGAAGTGGCAGGTCAGCATGTGTCCATCTCTAAAAAAATTTCTCTGGACACATTGTTTCAGGGGAAAGGGGAAATCCCAAGAAGGATTAGCAAGCCTCTAATATTTACAAAATATAATGGATTAGATCATGAGGATAATGAATAATGTTGTATGTTATTTAGTGTCTAATTTATGAGATAATAATAATGCTTCTGTGTTAATGAGAATGCTACTCAGTTGAGAAGTTGCATATGGGAAATAATCTGCCCAGCTATCAGGTGTCTAAATCTGGTGACAGCCTACATGGGCTTTGGGGAGTAATTTTTAATCTGCTATTCAACTTTATTAGTTCCAGGGGAAATTCCAAACCCATATTTTGCCATTGATCCTCCCCTATTAACCTCCTGAATTACAAGAATTAAAAAAACCCTAATATACAAAAAAAAAAAAAATTAACTTATTTGCTATCTTGGCCTGTCCTGTGGAAATAATACAGTCCTGAGACTGTTGTTTTCATACAGTTGGCAATGCTGAGGTACTGCAGGGCTGAGTGTTCTTATGATCACACAGAGATAATTTAATCAGTTGCTGAAGAAGTGAATGTATTTTCTTGCTTCGTTTCTGTTGGTCTATCTGCATATAGACCTATTTTTATGTCCTCTGATATTTCTCCCCTGTGGAGATATTAATCAGAAAATTAGACTTGAAAGTGTTCATTTTTGTTATCTCTTTTGTCTCTTGATTAATATGTGGTTTTGTTCATGTTACTTAATCTGATCCTCTCAGTGAATAAGAATAGAATGACCTTGCTTTCTTTCTGATAACCTTTTAGGAAAGCACCTGTTTTCCTACTGATTTTTTCTCTTCTATCTACATCATACCTACTGGACTTTGGATCTTTTTTCCTTTTAGTAATTCCTCTTCAATTGATTCCATATTTTAGTTTCCCACATTTGTTTCATCCTTCTGTGACTTGTTCTTCTAATTAGAACCAGGTTTTGCTCACTTAATCAAGACTGCAGAAACAGAAAAAGTAGTTTTGGCATAAAAAAAAAATGGTGTTAAACAATCCTCTAACTGCCACCCTGTATTATTAGAACCGTTTTAGGAAAGCTGTGCTGAGAGCATTTGAATTTATACTTTGTCCACTTGCAAACATGAACTCTTTTCCATGTTCATACAGGATGACTAGGAAACCATCAAAGGAGGATAGAGAATTTACTAGCATAGTATATGGCCTTCTGCAAGTAAATTAACTGTAAGGTTTTGTCTGTTTTTGTCCTTTATTAATTGTACAAAAGATACTGTATAAATTAGCATTTCTGAAGAGCATCCCCAAAGAAATCTGTTTGCTTTATCAAGAAATATGGAGGAATGCCAGGGAAAAGATTAGAGGCGTTCCTCTGTGGGAGGTACTTTGCATGCTGATGCATCCTTCTCTTTGTTTGTAGTTTGTTTGTTTTACTGTTGATGTAACATTTGTCATCCTCTGGAGGAAGACTTGCACACGAGTTTGTAAGAGGCTTGGCTAAGTGGCAGTAACTCTCAAATTTTCTGTGCTACAGTTCCATTTTTTAATGAGAGCACAGCAATTGCAGCATCTGCAGAGTTTATGAGCTGCCCTGTGGCCCATCAGACAGTTGTGGCTAGACAGTTGGGAATGCAGGTCCATGACATTGCTCTGTTTGGTCTCCATCAGCAGCCTGGGGTGGGAATTTGAACAAGTTACTCACTGGTCTGCAGCTATTTGCCCTCTCCTCCATTCTCTGTTTTGTCTATCAGGTATGAACAGACATATTCATGATAAGCTAAATGTCATCAGGCTCTATCCAGAGGAGAGCAATCATTACAGACATGGATCAGAGGCACTGTGTTACATTGCTTAAACGAATTGGTTTTCTCACTCCTGTTAAAATCTCTCTTATTTCAATAAATTCGCCTGGCTCACAGGCAAGAGTAGAGATATCAAATTATTTGTCAATTTGTCTAGTATTGGAACCCTAAACCTGCTTGAAGAGACGCTCCAGGATGATGAGAGACCCACTGAAGCACATTGCTAGCTGAGTGTGAGGAAAAGAAGTTACTGTTGTGTTCGATGTGATGTTCACTCATCACATCAGGAGCTTTACTCATACTTATCTTTGAAAGCTTTAACACAAAGAAAGATTCAGCCTATTTCCAATCTGAAAACCTGCCTGACCTTTCAGAAACCTTTTCTATGCACAGAATTCATGCAGTGAATCATTGGGTACACCAATAACCTACAATGCTTCCAGGTTTCTCTTTGGGCTGCAGATATGAGGATGTAGAGATGAGATATTCAGAGCCTTGACAAAGCTGCCTCCCCTTCTGACAGTCTTGTAGTTGATCTTGGTTTCTGTTTGTGGCCTACAGAAATAAAAAACCAATTAAGTTTGTTTCCACTGTACATAAAGATAGGAATTGTGTGATTATTATTTTTTAGACATTGATTCTCCATTAATGTTTCAAACATTGGAATCTTGTTGGTGTGGTCACACTAGGAGCTGTGGACAGTGGCTGTAGTATTGCTCAGTCTCTGAGCTCTCTTCTGCAGAGGCCTGGATGAGAACACAAGGCACATTAGAGTGGATCAGTTCCTGACTAATGTTTTTTTTTGCTTGCCTCTGTGGACTGACGCAGAAATGGAATTCACGAGAAACAAACTTCTTGTTAGTTGCAAGGACCCAGCGGAAAACGCGTCAATCTGTGTAAAGAAGTGCCATCCACAGCCTATCTTAGGCAAACTGTTTCCTGATAATTAAGGTTAGTAAATAAGTCTTTTGTTTTCCACAATACACAGCAGGGAAGGTCAGAACTAATGGGAATTTTGAATGCTCAGCAGCTTCCAGGGCTAATTTTCCCTCTGTTTGATTTAAAGCTAACATTTCACAGTTGTGTAGGACAAATTGAACAATGTGTTTTGGGAGAGATGCCTAAACTATCAGAGGACAGCACTATTTTTTAAGAGTATAGGTGCTCAAACAATAGACAGATTTTAATTTTATTCTTATAAGCAATCCCACTGTATTACAGCTTCTTTGCTGCTTTTTATTAGCCACATTTACCACAGGGTAGTTTACCTAGGAAAATATCGTTGCCAATGAACAAAGTGCCAGACCTCGATTTCATCTCCGAGGAAATAACACCCACAAGATCAGTCAGACTTGCTGTGCTTCACATGCTCTGGACTGCTTATTCTGCTCAGTGTGACTTCAGGGTCACATTTTACACCCAAAAGGTTGTAAACGAGTAATGATTCCTTGGTATCAAGCAGGGAATAGGACTCAGATATCCTCAGAGCCCAGTAACGTGCCTGGCACCTCTGTCTGTTGTTCTAAATACCCTGGATTTCTCTGACCTCTTGTAACTCAAACAGAGGATCATGGGCATCATTTGGGGAAGGTTCCTTACTCAGAGCTGTGAGGATCTGTCTAACACCAGTGTGTTCCACATCTTTGTGACCAGTTGCTTTGCTTAGCTTAATTCTGAAGTCAGAGGAGCAAATAAAGGGAGAGCAGCCCCAAGCTCTGATGAACTTTGAACTTACTTAAATGTGAAGCTGATTAGCTTCAATAGAGAGAGCCAACACCACGGTCTAAATAGCCTGAAATTCAGCCCAGTAAGCACCCAGATCCAGGTCTTGTGTTCACATGCATCTTTACCTGTGTCCATGTGAGAGATGGAAGCAGATTCAAATTGTCTCCTTCCCAGAAACACAGGGCTGTTTCTCCATTGAGTAATGCTGCTGAGTTGAGATGACACAGAGGGTGTCCCAGATCCTGGACCCCTGGGTTTTCCCCAGGTGTAAGGTCACTCCTCACAGATAATTGCTTACCATCATCATCTAAAAGAACTACATCTTCCATGACTAGATTTACAGGTACAACCACTTCAAAAAAAAAAAAAAAAAAAAAAAAAAAAAAAAAAAAAAAAAAAAAAAAAAAAAATCCCCTGCAGTGAGGTAAATATGCAGGTTTATTGCGGCCAAGCCACTCCTTTCTGTGTCATTCCTTCTCAGACATCTGCTCGTGGATGTTAAAACCCCAACCACCTTTGGCAGGGACACTGAACTCTGAAACCTGCAGCACCTGTAACAGACGAGCACTATTTGGGAAGGAGTAGTTGTCCCAGGAAAAGCAGCAGCTTCTACTTGTGTCCCATGGGAGACAAGTGAATCTGAAGTTATATATTATATAAGACGTAGGGGATGACAGCAGTTTATCATTAACCTGAACTCTGCAAGAAGCACATAAGGAGAGAAAGAAGACGAAAGCCAGAGAAGAAGCCAGGATGGAAACCATCATAAGGATCAACAATCCTGCGGACATCTCTGTAATTGTCCTCTACTTTTTGATAGTTCTGGCAGTGGGACTATGGGTACGTTGCGATTTTATTTTGTTTTACTTAATGAGCAGGTAGATACAGAGTCTTGGCAAAATGGCTCAGTAAGTGAGAATGTGTAATTGTACAAAGATTTTGATACTTCATTGAGATAGTTAACAAGTGCATGGTGGGCAAAATGTGAGCACTTACTTACTGTAGAGGGGATGGTGATCCAGAGAGGCTTCCTGTGAGGTGACTGAATGGAACTAGTGGGAAAGGTGGAGTAATGAGGTTTGTGTGGGACAGAGCCGAGAGATGTGATCAGTAAAGATCAGCCAGAGCAGAGCCCCTGTTAGAAACAAGCTGGACCTGAGAGGTGGGATTTGGCCACGGAGTACTGGGACTTGCAGGTACAATTGGTGGTGTGAGGTGATGCCATAGGAAATAGTGGGTAGGGGGAGTTGCAGGGGTGGGGAGGGAGGGGACACCGTGTGCAGCGAGGGTGGTGTGGCGGGGTGGCGGTGCCGCCGCTGGGACTGTCACGGTGACAGGGACGGAACGGCAGATCCGCCCCGGCCGAGGCTGTGGCTGCCGTTTGAGGGCAGCATTGCCGGGGCTGTTTCTCGTCTCCAGGGTGCAGAGCTATTGTTACTGCGAGGCAGGAACAGCTCCCGGGCTCAAGTGCCGGCAGTGGCTTTGTGCTCTGGATCCGAGCGCGGCGGTGCTTCCGCGCCCGGCAGCGCTGCGAGGGGAGCCCGGAGCCTCAGGGAAACAAAGCACCGGGAGCCAGGGGAGAAAGGCAGCTCCCAGCGCAGCAGTGTGACCTCAGAGCTGAAGTGTTTGGGGAGAATGGGCAGATAGGCTGAGCTGTAATGGTGTGAACAGTGGAATGTCACTGAATTCGGGTTTCCCCTGGGGCAAGATCTCCTGGTCACCTGAACACCTGACCATTAACAACAGGAGAGGAGGTATTGCCTCTCAGGAATTCTCTGCTTTCCAGGAGCATCCCAGGAACATTTCACAGTGCAGAAAAATCAGCTGCAGAACATAACTCCCTTAGTAACAGCCTGGCAATGTTCTGAACAAAAATTTAGGGTTTGCACAAAGTAGACACAACCTTTTCTTTGCCTCTTCAGCATGGGAGTAGAGGCCAAAAATATAGCAAAAAATCTGAAGCCCCAGTCCACCAGAACACCTTGTTGCCTGGCAGGAGGTAGCTGGGTCTTTGCCATGAAAGTCTGGCTGTTGCTGTAGTTGAACTTTATATTAAAGACCTCTGACAATAAAGGGCTGACCTGTGGCTTCTCAGGCCATTGTGTGCTGAGTTAATTCCTGGAACCATTTCTTTCCAGCCATGATGACATCGTTACTGGACAAATACTTATTCAGTTGCTGTGTGTAGTTAAATGTAAATCTATCATATTTACTTGCTTTCTTCTGCATCAGAAGAAAACACATGGATAATTTTCCCAGGTCTTCTTTCTTTATTTACCTGTTCAAAGTCCATCAGAGAAGACAATGGAAATCCAGTAAATAATGGTTCAGGGTCATTAACAAAAATTGGAGGAAGCTTCCCTCTAAAGCCCATCCCTTGACAAAGACAAAATTAAATGGAAATTTTCACTGACTTCTTCTTTTGGAACTTCAGAGGGAATCAGGCACAATGCTGATATCACAACAAGAAAACAGATACCTGTAGGATATCTGTAGGATGGTATTGAGTAAAAAAGCTGCATACTTTCTGTTAATAAACTTGCACCTTGTAGTCTTTTTTGATGCCTGAAATCAAAGGCTTTTCACCCCAATAAAAAATTCATGTGAGCTTTTATTTGAGCAATAATTTTTCTTGGTTAAATTTAATTTTATTTTAGTGTTTCACACTATAATGAAAGGTGAAGCAATGAAGCTTGAATGATTAATGCAGAGCTAGATAAAAGAATCATTGCTCAGTTGTATTATTGTCTTCATCATGAGGTTGTTCTTTTTAGCCACTCTATTTGTTTCTTTCACTTTACCCTGCTTGTGTATTTTATTAAAGCTTCATTTGGCTGTTTGTTCTCAGCCTGCGTATAGCCTTGCCCAGTATACTTAAAATATGATTAAAACTTTCTCTCTTCCTTCCTGTTTTCCAGGCTATGTACTCAACCAACCGAGGCACAGTTGGTGGGTTTTTCCTGGCAGGACGCAGCATGGTTTGGTGGCCGGTGAGTGCTGTGTTGTGTGTGTGTATAAAACACAGGATGTGCATCTGCACCCCTGGCACTGCCCAGTCCTCAGATATCAAGATCTCCATGATACTGCTGAGGCTGTGATGGCTTTATTGTGTAGTTGCAAATCCAACTCTTTCTCTAGCCATGGTGTCAACACGGAAAACTGCACAAATAAAACCACTGAATGGGTAGGGAAAAGTGCTGGGGGATGTTGTCTGTGTTCAGCTGGGTCTGGATTATGTGATCAACTTGTTTGAACATAAATACATTGGTAATGTCAGTAGAGACAAACCCAGTGCTTTGCCTTTCATCCCACATTAAAACTTTTTAATATTTTGAATCTATTCTTTTCATTGCACTAAAAGAAGCTGGCTCATTTTGAGTTTATCACAGACAGGAATTAACTTGCCGAAATTTTCCCCTTTATTGCTGTGTTGTTTCTATTTTTGGTAGCAAGTTGTGGTCTGTATAAGGAAAAAATCCGGGAAATGTTCTGATATGTTATTGGTAAAATATATTTTAAATATATTTGAAGAGTATCTGTGGCTTATTGTTTGTCTTTTATGGATCTGTATTATCTCCCATGATAGAGAACAGGAGTCATAGACACAAAACATTCCTAGCCATCCATCAGGTCTTTGGCAGAAATTACATTAGAAACAATTATCTGTTTGTTTCAGACCATACAGGGTCTTTAATCTGAAAAGCAGAAAACTTAGACAAACCTGCATTTTCTGTATTACTCCTGTTGTACATAATTCCATTTGTTTGAATGGAATTCCTCAGCATTCCTGATCTTGTATTCAGTCTCAGAAAATGTTTTTGCACTTCCTTAGGGTTTGTAAGTGACGACTCCAAACATATTGATTCAGTTACAGAACCAGAAGGGTGAGAGTAAATATTGGTTCCCTAAAGATTTAGGAACTTTCTTGAAGTAGGATGCAGAAATACCTGCACACTGTTCAGTCTTGTGCTTCAGGGAGCTGCTCTCTGCCTTTAGAAAGCATTTGGACAGCCTCTTTAAGGATGTGAAAGGATTAATGGCCAATGACAGTAAAAAGTTTCCTCATCTGATGCAGCAGATCTAAGAAAATTCAGGTTCCATTGGAAGATTGAGGAAAGAGAAAATTTCCGAGTGATTTTAAGACAAAATCCATAATTCTAGGATAAGAGGAAAAAAAAAAAAAACAACCCAGATTACTTTGCTTAACTGTCATTTTAATCAGTGAGCTGGTTTTAACCTTGTGCAATTCTGTGTGCCTGTCAGTGGGAATATGAATATCCTTTTGTGCAGATGTAAATGGAGGTGGAGGCAGCAAGGCAGCAAAGACTCACCACAGAAAACTTCTGTCTTGGGCACTGAGAACTCTTGATAATTCCCCTGAGACTTGGGAGAAAGGATCTGACACCGAGTCCTCTGCCAACACAAACCCAACAGACTCAGCAGGCTCCTTTCCTCCAGTGGGAAGCCAACAGGGATTACCCCACAGTTACTCCCAGGATCACCTCTCTCCTTCCCAAACTCTGTGAGCTCAGCTTGAACTAAGTGCTAGTCCTCAGTGGAGTCCTAGATCTCCCCTTCAATCCTTCCCTTTGGAATGCCAGGAGTGGCTTCCCATGCCATAAAAAGAAACCCATCTTGCTATTCTTCCTGGTATCGCTCAAAATAAACAAAGAACAAACACTCCAAAACCACAAACTAAATACCGTGTCAGCAGCATCACCTTGGAAAGTTTGCCGTGGATAAAAAGAGATTCCAAAATACCAATTCCCACAGCTTAGCAGGTAATGGGATGTCCACCACTCAGTGCAAACTGGGCTGAAATTATGAGGAAACCAATGAAAGTATAGAAAGTTTAGTCAGATATATGATCTCAGTTCTGCAACAGCTAAAGCTGTATGTGATGTTTTATTTTTGTGCTCTGACTTCTCTTTTGTGCCAAGTCAGGGCTAAGTGGAATGGTTCTTGATAGCCCCAGTGCATTTCCACAGGCAGGGTGGGGCCAGTTGTTTTGCAAGTGGACTCTTGTTTGTCAGAATTTTCCCCTGCCATTTCAGGATAATGACCCTTGTCATGTAATTGCTTTCTGGAACAGAGAAAAATGAAGAAAAAACCCTTCCACAAACTTGTTATAAACTTAATTCCCCTAAACAAATGGTATTTTTCAGTGGTTGTCTGTGTTCTATGCTCTGCAGGGCACCCACAAGTGGCTTTTCTGACCCTAGAGGGAAAGAAGCTCATTAGCAATGTATTAGGATCGCTTACTGACAAGCTGGGAAAGGGACTCTTCATTTAAACCATATAGTAGCTGTAGTTTGGTAGACTAGAGGAGACCCTGGTAATGAAGAGGTTATTCCCACTTTTAATATGGATTTTGAATGTTTGTCAGTCACTGGCCAACTGTGATTGTGATTCAATTTCTCAGTGTATAAAGTAGGACCAAGACACATCCTGGGCCAAATCTGTTCTGCTTTGGCTCTGGTTGTTCTGCTCCAGCAGAATCCAAGAACATTGTTTAGTATTTTGCAGAACCAAGCACAGAGATGATTTTCTGGCTGTTCTGCTGAGAAGAGAGGTCACTTCCTTGTTAGTTCCCTGGAATCACTGCCCTTGTGAAGTGGATGAGCCAACTCAGTAGTTCCAATGGTTAATTAGAGATAAAGGTATATAAGTACATTCTTACAGATTACCAGAAATTGAAATCTGTCATTGGTTAATCATAATGGTATGAAATGCTGTGCCCTTTCCACTGGTCTTTTTACAGAAACTGAGAGAAGAATCTTCAAAAAACTGGTTTTGATCTCTCGGGCTTTGAGGGATATATCTTCAGGAAAGACTCATATGGCTCTTTAAATCCTCATAATCAGCTCTTCTGTGTTCAAAAAGACAGAGAAATTCAAGGCAAGCGATAGCTCTGTAGCAATGGGCCTTGCCAACTTCAGCTTCCTTTGCTAGATGAAGGAGTTGGGTTCAGCCAAGCACTTCCTGCCATTGTAGGAAATGAAGTATCTGCTCCTGCAGAACAGTTGTCTTTGGTAGCTGTCACTCTCACAGGATTAACAGCCTTTCATGCACAATTTAAAAACCCAAACCCTCACTTTTGAAACTTTCCTGCTTTTGAATTTTCTTCTTCAGGTTCTGTAGTTTTGCAGACAGAGCAGTCTGCACAAAATTATGGGTTATCTTCTATACCTCAGTTCCTGAGGCATGAATGGTAATAGGACAAAGAGTATCTGCTGGGCATCTGAAGCCCAGCTATGTTAAAAGGATTTACTGAGCAGTAGGTAGGAAGGATGCAGGGTCAAGGGCACTCAAAGCAGAAATGTAACTCAGCTCGTTTGTTGTCACGTACATTGAGATCTTTGTGAGACAGATAAGGATTAGGGGGAAAAACCCCCAGCAGATTCTTGCTTCAGCTGTGCACAGCTTATCTTCATGGCCATCAGAACTGACCACTGGCATGATTTCTCTGATCTTTGCAGCCAGTTAAGTTTTACATATTCTCAGAATTTTCCCCACTTGCTGAATCTGACACTGGTATGAGGAACCAGGAGCAACAATTCTGCTGTGAATAAGATTTGCATTTCCTTTTCTTGGGTAAAGTAGAATGAGAAATTACCTTATTTTGTCAAGTTCATGCAAAAAAAAAAAAAAGTGTTAAATCAATAGTTGTCAGGGTAAAAAGAATAATAAAGTAATCAAAGCTAAGCTCTGTTAGAAAAGTTCAGTGAAACAGATTTCTACAGAATCCATCAGATATTCCAGCTGGCTGGGAGGTGCTGTTTCTGTCTCAGAGCACAGAGTGGGGAGGTCTCAGATCAGCCTCCTGTGCCTGTGCTGTTCCAGCAGCCGTCGGGTTTGTTGGAGCACCAACAGTTTTGATGTGTAACCATCGCTCCTGCTTAGTGAATTGGGAATTGTGTTGACGTGGTTTAGGTGGGTAGTAATGCAATTCATAGAATTTTCAGATTAATTGGGAAAGCAGTATAGAGCCCCACACTTCCTTCTTTGGGCCTCAGGGCCTTGGAAGTGTGGCAGTAATATTGCTTTGTACCGATTTTTCCAAAGTGGCTAACGGTGATCCCAAAAACTCAGGTAGGAAAAATTAAGCCTTTGCATCAAAGTGAAGTCACATATTGCAGGGAAGAGCTGTGAGTTAAAGAAAAGCACAAACAGTCTCAAGGAGCAGTTTTCAATCCAGGGAATGAGAAATGTGTCAGGGAAGAAGGATTTGAGAAGCAGCTTCTGCAGGTGACCTATGAGGAGACTCTGGGCATGGCTCAGGACCCCATGGCGTGAGAGGAGCCCCTGCTGTTCTCTGGAATGGGGCCAAGAGTGTGCTGGGGATCCACTGGGAGAAGGGTTTGGGACTGAGCTAATGCCTTCCAACAGGAGGGTGGGCATGGGGCAGAGGGGATGTGCTGGCAGGTCCTGGCAGGGAGAGGAGCCACAGGCTGTGCATTCTGGACACTGTCACTGCACCTGCCACTGGTCCTCACAGGGCATCCCATCCCACTGGCAATGGCAGGGGCCGGGATGTCAGTGCATCCTCCAGCTAATGAAAAGAGCAAGGTGAACCAGTTAATGAATAACAGGAAAAAAACACAGTGATCATCATCTGTTTCAGGGTGGTGGTACTTCTGCTGAACAGAGTGCTCTTGTTAAGACCTGACCTCTTAAAATATTTTAAAAGAGTTAATGTTCCACGTTTGCCTCAGGTTAGTTCAGGTTTTTGTCCTCTTTCCTTCTTAGCAGCTTTGTCCCTTTCAACCAACTTTCTTCTTTACTTTTCCTCCTGGATAGGTCTTTAAAATCAATTCACTCACACATTCACTGAGAACAGTTAACACTTCCAGAAGATGGTTTCCCTCTGCCATTGCCAGTTTCAGACCAGAGTTCTTTAGATGAACAGCAGCATCTACTAATGGCAAATTAAGAATTCCAGTAATCAGCCTTTCTGGTACAAAAAGACCACAGCAGGGAGTTCTTCAGCAACACGGCTTGGGCCCAGAGCTCACCTGCCTTCTTCCCTCATCCTTAAATTATGGCAGATGGGAAATTTCTCTGTCCCTTCTGGCATCAGCAGCTAATGGGGTGTGACAGTATTTGGTCAGCACTCCTCTGCTGTGACTGTGCTGCAATTTTAAGGTAATCTGCATTTTCCTGGCTGTGAAGCCATGTTCTCCCTTCCTGTGTATACATAACTGAAACCCATTTTTGAAATTGCAGCTATTATTGGTATGTGTTGATCGTAGAGTTCTGCTGCACTGGATATTTCCTAATTCAGAGGAAAAAAAGTAGGAAGTGAAGGTGGGATCTACATTCACATTGTTTTGTCCTTGTGCTGGTCCTAAATATGTTGGTAATTTTGCATTGGTTTGGTTTGGTTTGGTTTGGTTTGGTTTTGTATTTTTCTACAATTGTATTTTGGGAAACCAGCAACATCAATGTGTCCTGCAGTATGTCCTGGGGTGTCAGACACTGAGCCAGAGTTTGTGCCTGTCAGTTCTCAAATTCCTTCAGTAGCTGCCTTGGTACTTGGACCTGCCTTTAAGCTTTTGAAACAGGAGAGGGAACACATTAAATAAAATCAGAGATTAATGTGGTTAATATTTTCTGGTGATTGCATTTCTAGTAACCTAGATTTAAGTTTAATTATTTATCTCCAAGGAAAGCACTGGATAACAGTGCTAATGCTTGGTCTAAGTGGTATTTGTTTCTTCACTATAATTTCTGGGAAAACTGTTGCTGTCACAAAGAGTTTAGAAGAAACCGAGGTCTCTTGTTTGCCAATGTTTGTTGCAACACTTACCATTTCTGTAGAAATGTGTGATATGACAAACTGGTTACAGTTTGTAGGGCACAACTGACTTTTAGAAATGTGTAAAAAAACCCTCAAATCCAGAACCGAGTGAACTTAGAGACATAAATTTCCTGTCACAGCAAAATAACAGTTTGTCTGCAAAAAGACTAGAAGAAACCAGGAGATCAAACTGAGGAAATAGAAAAAAAGTAAGCCTGGAAAAGAAAAAGTGGAATCCTCTGAATTTTATTTGTTTGTTGCAAACAAAAAATGGGGGAGGATAATCTGTCTGTTTTCAGAGATCAGGACTGTGAGCTGAAGAGCATGGTTGCTATTTCTGGCTATGGTATAGCTCTAGAGAATAAATCTGCTCCTCAGAGGTAGATTTCTAGGATAAAATCCTTCATCCTCCTGAAGTTCAGGTAATTGTCCCTGTGCTGCCAGAAACACTGATTGAATATTTGCTACTCCTAAAATCAGTTGGACCCTTGTGGGTCCCTTCCAGCTCAGGATATTCCATAATTCAAATGAGAGCATTAGAAGCTGGGCAGCAGAGATTCTCTTGTCTGCTTTCTATGTGGTTTTCTTTTTAACCCTGTTTCCTTTTTAAAATTTTTTTTTGTAGCTTTCAGAGGACATAAGAGAAAAGTAGAAATGAATAAAAAAATGTTCACTTGCATCTTTTCATCTTGGTACTGCTCCAGCTTCCATGTCCTCTGCCCACAATACTCAATCCAACCTCTCCTTCATGCTCGACTTCTCAGCTGCATCCTTTGGTACCTGACCCAGTAAATTATCACTGGGTATTTCTGCTGCCTTTAACGTGTTCATTTTCAGGAAATGAAGCTCATTCCTTTTCATCCTTTCTATTGTCTAAGGTACTTGATAATGAATCAGATCTTTGTGAATGGCTCCTGCCTGTCTGTAAACCAACAGGAACCTCTCATTTTTAAATCTCTCTCTGTTCACCGATTCCCATGTTCTCCCCACTGTTCTGTTTGTATAATCAGTGCAATATTTGGGGTTCTTAGAGATCCAGCACTTCTTAAATACAACTCCTTGATATGCTATTGTTTGTAAATTCCAGATGCATTTTTTCAGGAGATATTTCTGCCATGCAGCTTTCAGAATCTAATTCAGTAATCAAATACCTTTTGGCTAAAAGTTAACTTTTTCAAGCCGACTTTTTAAAGTCCATCTCTCACCAATGACATGTTTGGATCCGCAGGCTGTGCAGTATGGAACAGGGTGTGCAGGTTTGACAAGTGGGGACGCCCTTGTCCTTTCCTCCTTGAACAAGGCAGATCACAGTCTTCTTTCCTGTCTGGATACCATCCCAATGTCAGTCTGGGAAGTTTTGCAAATATTTTTAAGTCTATATTGGTGTAATATATTTTTTGACTCAACTGGAAGAGATTTTATTCGACATCCTGTTATCCCTCACTGTTGTCGATCTGATGGCTGGAGTCTCTGGTTTCAGTGGGAACAAAAAGTGGGAGTCCTGAAAGTTATCAAGGAAGTTGGTTGTCAGTCATTCTTATCATCACCACCACCACCATAGATAGGCGTGGGTTCAATGTGCCAAATGAAGGTGATTTTTTAAAAATTACCATGAATATAAGAGCCAATTTTAATTTTTTCTCTTTGCAGATTGGTGCTTCTCTGTTTGCCAGCAACATTGGCAGTGGGCACTTTGTGGGAATAGCAGGAACAGCAGCAGCTGGAGGAATTGCCATCGGAGGATATGAATGGAATGTAAGTGACATATATGTCAGTGAATGTACTTGTGACATCTGGGTTATCTGCAGAGTGTAATCAAAATAACACTGCATAATAATTTAGGACTGTCAAAGTTTGTGCTTGGCAACGCTTGTGTTCTGCACAGACCCATAAGAGCCAATGTAATCTATTATTTAACCTATCCTTGGACATTGTCCAAGCCACTGGAAAAAGATGACACCTTTTTTTTGAGGCTTTTCAGAGAGCATTTGAATGAAATAAATTGGTGGATTCTCTTCTCTATGCCTATCTTTTGATTACTTTCAAAGTATTTATGAAGAACACTTTCAGACTGCAGCATGTTGGGTAGAATTTATCAGGTTGGTAATCCACAGTAATTTTTGCAGCATTTTGCTATGTAGGAAATGTTGAAGGGGCTTTGATTTCTTCACAGGCGGTAAGGAATTTTGAGCATCCCTCTCAAGCACCTGCATTCCAAAAATTTTTTCCTCTTTACCTTTTCCTTCCTGTAGTTATGTATGTGTTTTGCTTATTGCTCCAGTACAGGGTAGACATAGCCAAGCTGACTTTAAATGAACTTCGTGGAGTACTAGGAGTAGTGTAAACTGCAGCAGCACAGAGGCTCTCATGGACTACTTCAGTCCATTTCCTTGTATTCTCAGGTTCTGTGGGTGTGATAACAATGTCCTTGTTCTGCCTAATTCACCTTCACGGAAGGGATTAGACCATGACACAAAGGCTTTCATGAGCCTCCACTGGTCGATACTTCCCTCATATTTACTTATGAGCAGTGAAAGAATCATCCCACCCTGAGGGCTTTGGCTTGTGTTCCTTAGTAAGTAAATGGTTGTTGCAAATAGTCAAGTACTGGTATGATATAAATGTTTAAGGAGAAGGGCAAAGCCTAAAATGAACTGTATGAGATGTTCACAATTTATCTGTCAGCTCCCTCTTTTTGATTATATCAGATCTGTGACAGAGCTGATTCTGCTTCTTTTTCCAGCAAAAGAAAGCAAACCAAAACAGAACACAAATCTCTAGGGCCCATACCCTTCTTCAAATATCTCTAACACTTTAACTCATGTGACATTCATGGTGGGCCAGTATCAATACACAATGTACATTGATACAATCAAGACTCAATACAATTGGGACTCCTCCTCCTTCACCTCTGCAATACCCAGATTTTTGCAGTTTCACTGGTCTTTAGCTGCTTTTGGGTCTGATAAATGGTCTTTGGGAGCAATGTTTAGAGAGAGGAGGCTAATTCAGCTGATCTTGTTTTGGCTGCAGGCTCTGATATTTGTGGTGATTCTAGGATGGCTCTTTGTACCCATCTACGTCAAAGCTGGGGTAAGTCAAACCACTATGTTACACTTGTCTCTGCTGCTCATGTTGGCAGATCAGGGCTGGAATATTGCAAAGTCACTATGAACAGCATTAGATCTGAGTGTGCCAGAGCAGCACTGTGTTATATCTGTGTACTTGAAAAATGAGGATTCTCTGTTTGAAGACCTGAGCTGAGAAGTACTTGGTGCTCTCTCCTTGTTCTTTGATTCCTGGAACTGCTCTTCCTTGAAACTGCATTTGCAGCTCCCCTAATTTTGTGCTTCACTCTCACAGTATTTGAGTACCAAAAATCTTCCTCTAATTTGATTTGTACCTGTTCCCCTTTATCTAAAATCCTTCTCCACCCCCACAGGTGGTGACAATGCCAGAGTATTTGAGGAAACGTTTTGGTGGAAAACGGATCCAGGTCTACCTGTCAGTCCTGTCCCTGATCCTGTATATTTTCACAAAGATCTCAGTAAGTGAAACTTCTACAGCATTTCTTCCATCCTACATTGTTCTAAAGAAAAGAAACTCCCTTTTACAATACTGCTCACACAACTGGTCAGCTGTTTCAGGTTTGGAGCCCTTGGTTGAATCAACTGTAAAAGTATGATTTTGTGTTTTCTTTATTCTGTCCAGGGACATTCTGTATCCAGATCTGTGCTGCAATCCAAGGTTTTTTCTTCCTGGTGATGTCTCTCGATACCTGTTGTGCTTTGTCTTTCTTTTTTAAGTTTTAGGGTTTGCTTCTACTTTTGTCCTCCTCTAGAAAACATCAAACTGGAGGAAAACTTGTACTGTGTTATTGTATGTCTTAGGGATCCATGCAACCTGGGGCAGGAATTTTTGTCCCTAGATTTCATATTTATCTGTTTTAGTATCCTCTGGTGAACATGCCATCAGTAATATAGATGAGGGAAAAGAGCAAGAGGGCTATGGATATAAAAAGAATAATAGGAATTGGAAAATGAAAGAGTGGGGAAATGGAAATGAGGGAAATTGTAATAGCTGAGGTGAAAGGAGGGAAGAGGAGAGATTCCTTTAATGGGCAAGTGATTGGTGTAAACTTTAAGGTGCTATGAAGTTAATGTTTATTAAGTAAATGGATGTGTTTCTGTGAAGTAGTAAAGGGAACTGGTATTTTCCATGTGTCTTGAAACTACCAAGCTTCTAAAGAAGTCCACAGTTCAGGCATGCCTCAGTTTGTTTTTTGCAGAAGTTGTCATGGCAGGTTACTCTTTGCCCTCTGAATGGGAGCTGAGTGATAATAGTGCAATTTAAGCTAAAAGATTGGCCTTTTGCTCTCATTCTCACATCATGATAACTGACCCTTAGAAAGGTTATAAATTAAACAGGTTGGTGGTGTGAGCTGGCCTCAGGGCTGGATTTCTGTATATTTCAAAAGGATTAGACAGTTTGCTGTAGTTGTGTTCAACTATCATACTCAGAACTCCCAGGTATGTCACAGAGTTCTGGAAGTTTCAGCAGCAGAGGAATTCCTCCAGTCCGGTGACTCATGGTCCTTTTCAGCAACACATTTGTAGTGAGATTATCAAGACTCTGTGTAGGTTCTGAATTTACTATCTAGCTTTGATTTCCAGCTTATGTCACTCCTAAGGATCTGATTATGGGATTTTACACTGTTTCAGTTGGAGTGTCCTGTTTCCAGGAAAGACAGGTCCTGCATTTAAGCTTCCAGTGTGGTCATGAGGCTGAAACACCCTCTCCCATAGTCAAGGGATCCATGCATCAGCAGGTTACCTGGGCTGCACTCCACTCTTGGCCCATCCCTGCTTCCTATCAACCCATTTATTCCAGATATTTGTGGGGAAGTGCCATGGAGTTGTGTCTCTGTGCTATGCAGGCAAAAAATATGGTACACAATTTCCTCTAAGCATTTCTTCTGTTTCCTCGACCTGCACCGAGCAGTTCAGGCAGTGTCTGTGCCTGTACAAGTGAGATTCCTGTAGTGTACAAACAGGTCTCTGTGCTGCTGCCCTATGCCACTGTACGTGGATGGGCAGGATCTGCCCAGGACTGATTTACTCGCTATGTCTGATTCAGAACAGGCAGAGCAGCCAGTCCTTGGAGGTTTCAGGTGGTGTCAGAGACTCTCAGAATAGGTTTTGCTGTGCCATGCTGTGCAACACCATGCCCAAATGGTGCCCAGAGGAACCAGCCCCGGAGCAGCGAGGAGAGGGCTGTTCCCTGCTGGGCTGTAGTGACTGTGCTGTGGGGAGAGGCGCAAGCAAAGGAAGGTGGCACAGGCCTCCCTTCCAACAGACACGTTGTATATCCAGACACATCCACGTGTACACAATCCACGTTGTTTTACTTCCCTGAGTGCTGCCTTGGCAAGCACTCCCTTGTGATCTCTGGATCTCTTTGAGATTTGATAGAGAAGGATGGGTTTCTGCCCTGCCCTGATTGGGAAGTCACACCTACCACTGTGACTGGCAGTGATTCTCACTGCCCATTATCCTTGCAGGAGAGTGGCATCTTTTGCTTCTGGGGTAGTTATTTCACGTGCTGCTTCCTTGATGTGTTGCAATATTATATAATGTACTTAATAATATAATTATAACATTGCTTTCTAGTGAACAGTATCACACATCATGTCATGTGGGTGCTGCTGTGCTCTTTCTGGCACAGTGCAACCACCATGTGAGGATCAGGTTCCCTTTGCACACCTCTACAAGGTCCTTACTATTTTTCTTTCTCCACACATTTTCTGTGATTTTTGTTGATTTCTTACCTTGCTTTGTGGCTAATCAGCCACTTGAGAGACAAGGACATGCTGCAAGGGCTTCATCCTTGGGATCAGGACACACATGATCTTTGAGCACAAAGGGGTCTCACCTGTACCTGCTCCCTAAGTGTGCAGCACATTGTTAGTAGTGCCTGTGGCAGCTTTCAGAGGCTTGTAAGCCACTAGTGTTGATGATATTGGTCATTATGCCAAAGGAAATAGTCTGGTAAAAATAAAATGTTGATGGATAGTAATAGACTAAGTTATGACAAGACAAAAGGGAATTAAGGTCTGAAAGTATTTGAAGAAATCAGAAATCATGAACTGGAACCTCTAAATCTGTTTCAGCATTTTCTTTCTGTTCATTGTGCATAATTTCAGTAGGAAATGTATGGGCATAGACTTGCCAGGGGGAAGAGGAAGAGAAGGATAACATCCTCCTAGGACTGCACAGTGTAGGGGTCAAAAAGTGCCCCTCCTGTGACTCCCACAGGCTTCACGCAGCTGGCACGTGTCTGGCCAGTTGTTCCTGTGTGATCCGAGCCTTTGCAGAGATAGCTTGTAACATGAAGAAAAGAGTCACTCTAATAAGAGATTAGATAAAGATTAAATAGTGTCTATAAAAGAGTATAAATGGAGAAACAAGGAAATATTGGAAGGCAATAATCTAACTGGCAAGAAGGACCAGTGAAGTTGGAAGGTAACTCAGCGATTTGAAGAAGCTGATACTTTGCTCACGATGCTCAATAATTAACTATACATTTCTTTCTGGGAATCATTTTAGGGCCATTCATAATTAATGATATGTAGGCTAAAATAAAGCTAAGAACAATAAAAGAAAGGTCTGGGACATGGACTGAATACGCTGTGAAAAGATATGAAAAAAATTACCTTCGAGAGATGTGGCAAAGGATATGGTTTGGCAGCCACTGGGGTAAGAGCTAAAGGTCCTGATTCCCAGTTCCAAACTAAGGCCTGTAAGAAATCTGCTCCAGAGGCAGAGTTTTGGGAATGGGACCCTCTCTTGTGACTCATACTCTGATCCACAGAAGTTGTTTTCTGCCTGTCAGGACAGTGGGGCTGCAGAGGTGCGGCCTCTTCCTCGTTCTTTAGCATGAACCAGATTGAGGTTCTGCCCTGCAGTCTCTGTTTCAGTGTCTCTGGAATGAAGAGGGTTTTTCTCTCCGGCATCTCCCAGCTCCCAGGCTGCGTAACTCCCAGTTGGGGTGTGTGCCCTGCTCTCCCCAGGACAGCAGTGGGGCCGGGGCTGCGATCCCTGGCTCCTGCAGAGATGGTGTAGGAGGCTTTACCTCAGGGTTCTGGCAGAGCTGTGTGTCTTTGCTTCAGGTTGTGAGTCCCACAGGGACTTGCTATTACCTGAGGATAAGAGTCCCTGTGCAAAGCCGTTGGATAGGCAGTGAAGAATATGAAGGGAGGAGGGTGGGTGGGCTGCAGAGAGTCCCATGAGCTTGATACTCAGGAGCAACCTCTAATGAAAGCATAATTTACAGTAATGCATCACAAGTGCACTGGGGCAGATTATTCTGATTGCAAACTTATATAAATAACATTGATGCAAATTATCTCTAAATCAGGAACTGATTTAATGTGATTAACATCCCAGTGTTACTCTCAAACCTGAACAATTCCTTTCTTGTGCAAGAGCTAAAGGTCTCCTCTGTTAGCCAACTGCTGTCAATTCTTCTGACAAGAACTTTAAAAATAGAAACAATATAAGATGTTTGCCTTTAATGCAAATGTATCATTTGTCCTGAACCAGCAAGACAAGCCGCACCACATGTGAGCAGTAAAAGGAAAGAGACTTGTGGCGTAGCATTGAAGGAAGAGAACTGTGCCATGTCTCAGACATGTCACACAGTCCAGCCCTGCACACAGCAGCAAATGGAACTCACACTCAGATTTAAGCAGTTTGTTTTGAATCTGACTCTCAGTGCCTCCGTGTACAGCAGTGAGGTGACTGTCTAGCAAAAACAATCCTGTTGAAAAAGGCCTGGAAATTCTCTGAAAAGTGTTACACCTCTGGTACTCCAGAGAACTCCACAGCTCTGAGGGGTCACTAGCAGGTGCACAAAAATGGCTTCTATTTTCGTTTTGATTTGTGTGTGCAGTGATACAAGGGGCAGAGCTGTGTGCTTCAGGGCCCTCATCATGGAAGTGTAGCATGTCATCATGAACCTAAATATTGCTGAACCTATCATTTTTTTTCTTTTCTAGGCTGACATATTCTCTGGAGCTGTATTTATACAGCTGGCCATAGGGCTGAATCTTTATGTGGCCATAATTATCCTACTTGCCATTACTGCTCTTTATACCATCACAGGTGAGTTTGCAGAGCAGTCAGATAAATCAAAGTTGGGGGAGCCAGAAGAAAGAGAAGAGGGGAGGTGGAGAAAAAGGGAGAAATGAAAACATGAAAGGGGAGTTATTTACAGTGGTCTTTGAATGACAGAGCTGGTGAGAAAAGGGGGAAAAGAAAATTATTTCCACTGAGACATTTGCCCAGGCCTAACTTACTTTTCCTGACTTTTCTCTGCCATCAGGTGGCCTTGCAGCTGTGATTTACACAGATACCTTACAAACACTCATCATGGTAGTGGGATCCTTTATTCTCATGGGATTTGGTAAGTAAATTAGATGAGTTAAACAGGAATGTTCAGCCACAAATCCTGCAGTGGCTATGGGAATGAATCCTGCAGTGTGAAACTGTTACCTTAACCAGGAGGTTTCAGATGATATATCTATTTATCAGGGAATAGGCATGCTGCCAAAAGCCAGGCACATTGCCAAAGCCCTTTAGTCACTGGGTCACTCCATCTCCTAAGCATAAATGAATGTGTAAGGTAATAAACACCATCCCATGACAGGATTTTTATGTCCACATTGGGGAGGTTTTCTCCTCATGCTTTCAAGCTCTGTTTGAGATTTCAGTAATAAATCCTTTCTTGCTACTTTTATTTTCTATTTTTCAGCATTTGCTGAAGTGGGAGGTTATGAGGCTTTCATGCAGAAGTATATGGAAGCGATTCCATCCAATATCTCCTATGGAAATACTGTGGTTGATCCGGAGTGCTACACTCCCCGTAGCGATTCCTTTCACATCTTTCGAGATGCCGTCACTGGAGATCTGCCGTGGCCAGCGCTCATCTTTGGCCTGAGCGTCATTGCCACGTGGTACTGGTGCACGGATCAGGTAATGTGGAAGCCAAATGCCTTGGAAAGGCCAAACACAGGACTCTGTGGCCCAGTGTGATATTCCCCTCTAATGCAAAGCTGGCCCACAGAACTGGCTGTTATTTCAAGACTTGCCAGTGACTTTTCAGTCCCTGGTTTCTGGATGCACCTCACATGTAAGAAAATGGAACAGGTGTTCTTTCAAATCTTCCTGCACACCTGTGCCCAGCAGATCCTGCGTCTGCCTCTTTTCTCATTTTTTGTGTGTGACCATGTATGAAAACACAGAGAGGTTGTGCTGTGAACATTTACTTAGGAAACCACTCAACAAATGACCCTTGTTAGACTGCATCTAGATGTCATTCCCCTTTCAGTAAGACAAGTTTGTTTCCTGTATGTGCAGCTTTCATCTTTGCCTGCACAGTCTTGGGAGGATATTCTTTATATGTCTGGTCTTTCAGCCTGGAGACTCTTCTCCAGTCATCCTTCCTTCTCTATAAAACCTACTGTCCAGTTTCCCCAAGAGATCACACTGACAAGTTATACCTATCATGTCTCATTGACAGGTTATTGTTCAAAGATGTCTCTCTGGCAAGAACATGTCCCATGTGAAGGCTGGCTGTATCCTGTGTGGGTACCTCAAACTCTTGCCCATGTTTATCATAGTGATGCCTGGAATGATCAGCCGGATTTTGTACACAGGTATGAAATGGACACAGAAATGCAAAGTTCTTCTTGCTGCCTACCTTTCATTGCCCATCTCTCTGTCCATTCCAAAATACCTGTTAGATTGTCATCTTCTCATCCAAGTAGTCCAGGCACCTGTATGTACAAAAGCTAACTACACTGTAAGAAGCCACAGGTCTTCCTGTTTTCCCTGATCCCAGATATCTGCTAATGCTATTGCTGCCTGTTCTAGAGGAAAGAAATTCCAGTGTTGCTCCCCAGATGTCTGTTTGTTACAGCCCCACTCTTGACTGAATGAGTGGAAAATGCTGTCCAGGATTGATACACTGCTGGCAGTCAGAGGGACAGGGCCATCAGTCACAGACTGCAGAGTTTGGGCCATGGACAGTCCTGAGGGCAGTGTGAGGAAATGCTGCTCTCTCACCTCCATGACCAGCAGAGTTTGTCTGTGTTTCGCAGCATGCAGACGAGAGAGGTTCAGGCTGCAGGGAGTGGGTTTTGTATTCCTCTGCTTGTTTTTCTATTTGCTCTCCTTGTTACTCAGCGCCGGTCTGACAAATGAATGCCGATTTTCTTTTGACCTACAGCATTTGTCAGTATTCTTTTAGAGAGGAAAGGAAGGAAAGAGGCTTAGAAACACCTTCCTCGCTGCCAGCAACCCAAGGATGAAATCAAATGTTAATTTGGTGGTTCAACACAGAGATACATTCTAGAAGCTCTACTAATTTGGGAGAAATCTGTTGTTTATATGACCTTGTCTCAGTGTCCCATTATCCTCTCCTCAGATGTGGTGGCTTGTGTTGTGCCTGAAGTCTGTCAGCGCTACTGTGGCACCGCAGTGGGCTGTACAAATATTGCTTATCCAAAAATGGTAGTGGAGCTTATGCCAAATGGTAAGACACTGTCTGTATTTGTTGTTTCTTTGTTTGAAGAAAGCCAAAGCTGCCAGACTGTAAAAATAAGTGATAGAGAGAGGCCAAGACCCATATTTAGTTCCAAAATTTTGGCTAGAATTATGTATTATTAACCAAAGGGGTTGTCTGTATTAGTTGTACGTGCAGAATAGCTCCACGCTGACAGTGTCAGCTCTCAGCTGGCAAACACTGGGCGCTGAAATGGTAAATGAGCTCCCTTTTTGTGAAGGTAAAAAATAACCTGCTTGGCCAATGATTTATGAAAGACTCTCTGCCAGGATCTCTGAACTGGAGACCTATTCCTTTGGTTCTCCTGCCAACCCCAAGGAGGCAGGTGCTGGCTCATAAGGAAAAAAAGGCAGGCTGTGATATTATACAGACCATGGCACTTCCCTGATAGCTTTGGTACTTCCCCATTGAACGATAACTGTTGTTCATAGTATTGTTAAAATCCTGCAGTATTTCCCCATGCTCTGTGACTAGACCTTACCACCTGGAAAAGTGACTTACTTTGGTTATCAGACAATAAAAGAAACTTGATTTTTTGTCAAACACCTGGTACACAAATATACTACAAGCAAGTGAGCACTCTCCTGCAAATAAGAGGAATTATTTTTATAACTGTTGGGGAAAATCTGCTTAGTATTATTTTCTTTTTATTCCAGGGTTTAATCAGCCAGCATTCACTAAAGAAACACCTATGTGCTAAAAGCTCAGGAGTTTCACTGGCAATTTCCCTGGCTTGGGAGTTTCCCTGCTTTAAATAGCTTTTCCAAAATTCTGCTTGCACGGCACAGGAATGTCAGACAGGATTTTATATCAGGCACATAAATCTGCCAGACCCGCTCAGAGCTGGCTGACTGGAAGGGGTTGGATGAGCACCTGGTGCCAGGTGCTGAGGCTCTCCACGAAATGCTCATCCCAGTTTCTCTGTCTTTTTGTTTTAGGTCTGCGGGGTCTGATGCTGTCAGTCATGTTGGCCTCCCTTATGAGTTCCCTAACTTCCATTTTTAACAGTGCCAGTACTTTGTTCACCATGGACATTTACACCAAAATTCGGAGCCGGCCATCTGAGAAGGAGCTGATGTTGGCTGGCAGGTGAGCGCAGCCGAGCTTCCCCTGTACACAGACCCCGAGCACTCCATGGTCACGGGCTGCCTCCTCCCAAAATCCTTCGCCGGCTGGAGCCTGCCTGGCAGAGCTGCAGTGGCCTCCTGTGGCCAGAGTGGCTGTCCCGCCCCACGAGCTCCTTTTGGGAAAACACACCGTGCTCCCAAGGGAATCCACAGTGTGCATGAAACAGACAAACTAATTCTCACTACTTCCCACTGCTATTCGAAGGGAAATCTTTTAAATTACCTTCTTGGGCTTTGTGCTGTACCAGGCTGCAGCAGCAATGAACTACTTCTAGTTGATCTGCTACTGATTTATCTCTGGACATAACAACCACAGGAAAAAAGTGATTCTCTATGCTTTGACTGCATATTTACCTGTGTGCTGATGGAAATCTGACATACACGATACCCAACTTGGATTTCTTTTGTTTGTTCAGTGCTAATTGGCCACTGTAATTGATTTCACTAGTTGAAATACAAAATGGACACGTAAATTATTGATTAATTGCTGGTTTTTTTCTTTCTGATAGATCATAGATACTTCTAAGCAGCTGGCTAATTGAATATCTGGCTATGTTTACAGGGCATTTATGTTACTTTTAATTGGCATCAGCATCGCCTGGGTTCCCGTGGTGCAGTCAGCTCAGAGTGGGCAGCTCTTTGATTATATTCAGTCAGTTACCAGCTACCTGGGACCTCCCATTGCTGCTGTTTTCCTGCTTGGTGTCTTCTGTAAGCGTGTCAATGAGCAGGTAAGTGCAAATTAGGAAACAGCTATGCTGCATGTTCCTTTAGGCATTGGAGAACTGCTTTTTTCCTTTGTTTATGAGCAACTGCTTCCTGTTTATTTTAATCCCAGTATAGCCCAGGGATTCTATGTCTTCATATCCCAGAGTCTGAGGTTTCAGAGATGAATTTGAAGAAGTTCTTTCGTAGTCTGATAGAGAAACAGTCACCTAAGAATTCACAGACAGCTGTGAAACTTAGGTTACCTATCACTTTGTCAAGAAGAGTGTCAAATGGATAATCTACGAACACGTATTTGAAAGTTATTGTTTAGGATATTGGTTACCAAGCTGCTTTACCAAACATATCACCTCTTACCTATCCTGTCCAGTTGGGTTTTGAGTATTTCCAGAGGTAGAGACTCCACAGTCTCTCTAGGCAACCTGTTCCAATGGTCAAGCACCTTTACAGTAAAACAAACAAAAAAGATGTTTAAACAGACTTTCCCACATTTCAGATTGTGCCCAGACGTACCTATGCATCTGTTATACTTTGGGCTGAAGCATGGTACACCAGGCAGCAAAACACCCACCAACAGTACTGAGAATTAACAATTACTCTCAGAGCCATTAGCAAGTACACGAGGCACACATTTCAAACAGGATGACACAATGTTCTGGCTAGTTCCATCGTGCCAGAGCTGTCAGGGATTTAGCCCTCAAAGGTACAAAGATATGAGAAGAACCCCTGGGATGTACAATCCATGGCTGAAGCCTATCCTGTAGAAGGAGAGAGCTGTGTGGAGCCAGATGGCCTGTGAGAAATGGACTGGACAAGGTGTCCTGAGATGTGCCTGACATCTCAGAGGTGGTCATTGCCCCTTTCAGTTGTACTCATACACTGAGCTGTAAATAAGGTCACTGAAAGCATCTGGGCTAAAACCTACATGCCAAAGCCATTGTAACACATAACTACATCCATGTTTCCTCCAGCAACTGCTTGAGAGCTCAGAGTTTATTTCCATGCTTGAAATTATTCATTTTGATCCCTTCTTGTCCCACCCTTGTCCGCAGGGTGCCTTCTGGGGCCTGGTCATTGGGCTGCTGGCTGGACTTGGCAGGATGATTGCAGAGTTTGCCTACGGAACTGGCAGCTGTGTGGCCCCTTCCAACTGCCCCTTCATCATCTGTGGCATTCACTACCTTTACTTTGCCATGATCCTCTTTGGGGTTTCCGCCATCGTCATCCTGGCAGTCTCCTTCATGACCAAGCCCATTCCTGATGTACATGTGAGTATTATTGCAGTCCTGCTCCTCAAGAAATGGAACACAAGGAAAACCACCAGTTTTAGACCCTAGTACTTGGTGTGTTACCTCCTGACATTTCAGCTACCCCCAGCATACAGCTCTTATAAGAGAGCAAAGCAAACAGTCTTCATTTACCTGTCACAGATCTTGAGAGACTCCTAACAGCCTTAGCATGCCAGACATTTGGGGTGCCCTGGTCTTACAGCTGGCTCAGGTGCTGGTCAGACTGGTTGGTCTCTGTGTAGTCAGAGCCTGGATGAGTTCAGCTCCTTTTGTTCCATGGCAGCTTTACCGCTTGTGCTGGTCTTTGCGGAACAGCAAAGAAGAACGGATTGATCTTGATGCAGATGAGGAGGAGGACAAAGCTGATGAAAAAGATGATGAATCAGGTAACTGTTGAATACCTACAGATTCTGTCATATATTTGAATATCCCTATTTCACTCCTGAAGGAACATTAACATGCTTGATATCCGAAGACATCCTCCCTCCTCCCAACAACAAACCCTCAGCCCCTAGAAATTGAAATGGCTCATGAGCTGCCTTTACCAATCTGTCGAGCTCAGTGTAAATCAGAAGTGAAGTGGATTTGAAGGGAGAAAGTCTTGTTTTCTTGGTAGCTGGGTGGCAGCTCTAGGACTAAACCAATGGCAGTGCTCTGGGTCAGAGGCACCGTGCGTTGGCAGAACTCTGTGTGACTCCAGCACTTGGAGGGGATTCACCTGGAAATAGTGGGTTGTGGTCAGAATTGAGGGCACCATGAAAGCAGACTGCAAACCCACCTGCTCTCTTTTCTGGGTTTTTGGTTCTGCTCCCAAGTTCCTTTTCATCACTATTCTCAAATTCATTTCTTTGTCTTTCAATTAAGAGTGTAGAAAGTATTGAAAAAATGGAGTTTAAGCTTTGCAGCATAGTCTGCTTCTCCAATACCAGGCCAAATCTCTGGGCTGCAAAAGGCCCAAGTGTCTTCTGCAGATATAGAAAATCCCTCTTTTCACAGGTGAGCTGTGAAAATGCAATATTAACTTGATTCCTGTACTATTTGGTACTAAAATGTTTCCACTGAACTATGGCCATAAATCAGGATGGGAATGTCCTCAGTCCCAGAGATCAAGAGTGTGCCATGATCCACACTTACCTTCCCTGACCCCAGAGTGTTATTCCTTCCAGTGAACGAGGCAAACGAGGAGGAGCCGGGATGCTGTAGGAAAGCCTACAACTGGTTCTGTGGCTTGGATCAACAGAAAGGCCCCAAACTGAGCAAGGAGGAAGAGGAGGCACTGAAAAAGAAACTGACGGACACGAGCGAAGTACCACTGTGGAGAAACATTGTGAATATCAATGGCATCATCCTCTTGACTGTGGCTGTGTTTTGCCATGCCTACTTTGCATAATCCCTGACCACAGTTCTGAAATTGTACTGCATTGCCAAGCAGAAACCATGGCTTGTAAATTTACAGAATCAGATAGACATTGTATTTTCATCATCTACATTTGTAAAACATCAGGGTGATTTATGTGCTGATTTTGTGATCATAATTTCAACAATTTAAAGATGAAGGCCACTGGGATTTCAAAAGAGAGAATTTCTATTTATTTCTAGCCAATCCAGGGCTAACTAGGTTGAGAATTTCCATTCAATGTTCTCTCTACTCATGAAACATTTCATATTTTAGGTTCAGAACAAGGCTATGTGAGCCATATTTCATATCAGGTTTTGTGAACTACCTTTTACGTTGACGATACTATTTTGATTTTCAACCCTTCTTCTGATCATTCAATTTTCCTTTTCCTTTGGCTATGATAATTTGCTTGCAAAAGCCCCACAACTACCGAGGGACTATTACAAACTCAAATTAAAACACTGCTTTTGTCCTTCCAAACAAGGGATATCTTAAGTCAAGGATTTATGTATCTATCAATGTACTAGACACTATGTATAACTTTCCATTCTTACTTTGCCCCTTTGTGTTTCTCAGTTTTCAGTGGAACACTAACCTCTGAACTGATCACATTTTGAAATTGGGGAACACCTGTCTTGATGATCCTAAAAAGAATTTTGCTTACAGTAGATTCTCTGTTTAAGGTTAACTTCCAAAAGTCCTCCTCTCTTGATATTTTAATATGTACCTATACTTGAATGTGAAGCTTTTTATACAAAATACATATATTATATATACACAGGCAATACATTATATATATGCACTATATAGATATTATATATATTTAAAATATATATTTATGTGTGTGTGTGTGTATATATATTTATTTCTTACTGATCAATTCCCACCCTGGTGTGTCAAGGACCTCTTTACTGTGGGGTTGGAGTCAATGTACTGCCTCTCTCTATCAACTGTGCCACAAACCAATCCATGCTCATGGTGAAACAGCCACAGCATTGGAATGCTGGGCTGCATTTTGCAAATACATTGGAGGCCTCTGTGCTGCTTTTCTGCAAAGTTAAAACCTTTCCTCTGAAGATTTCATTGAGAAATAGGATTCCTGCTGCATGGCAGCATGAGTTAGCAGTTCAGGGATGAGAATAGTCACAGCTGTGGGATGTCAGCTAAACCAGGCTGATTGTCTCCACTTGATAAGTTTGGTACCAGCTGGGGACACAGGAAAGGACAGATTTAACACTTCAAAGCAAACAGCAATAGATCTTTTCATCTCATTCAGCTTCCTGGGGAATCAAGTGTAGAAAGAAGACGCTGGTTGCTTAGTCAAGCAGCAGCACAATTCGCTGTTCCTTGTTGCACGTGTTTGTGGGATGCTGCACTGTCCCAAAGCATTCCTGATGGTTCTGCTGCAGGATGCTCCAGGCTGGCAACAAGTGCAACTGAAAGGGAGGGCAGTGCAGTCCCTGCATGTGCCACACCACCCTGCTCTCCCTCCTGGGCTTTACCCACCCTGCTCTCCCTCCTGGGCTTTCATCACTCTCCTTCATAATGTCCTGGCAGGATCTTTGCTTCATTTGGATCTATTCCCAAATGGTCTTGATTCAGCAGAATTGCTGCTCTTCAGCATAATCCCTGTAGGGTCCTTTGCATAGGACAGACCAACTCAATACTTCTGAAATACCAGTGCAAACGATTTTCCCTTTACACTTAATGCAGTGATAGAGTATTTTAAATACCATGGAATTAATTGTATTTAATGAACTATGAAAGGCTTGTATGTATTAAAGTATTTGTATATTTTGAAGTATTTGGTGTCCACAAAGTGATGGGATTTTATATATATAATATGATGGAAGACAGAGAAACTTAATTTGGTGTCTAGGTTTTAGCTCTGCGTAATAGTAATGGATGGAAAAACAAAAAAGGAAGACATCACTGAGGATTGCCCAGATCCCTCTTTGTCATAGTTTGCTATAAAAATACAGTGAAATTATAAAACTGTTTGGATAAAGACAACACAAGTGATTTCCTGGCAGTCTTAGCAGCCTTTGGGTGACCTCCTGGTTAATCAGGCATCGTTGCTTGATTTTGCTCCTCAGAACTACAGAGTTTTGAAAATCTAACCCATAGTTTCCTAGGGATATTCACTGTATGTCCTCAGCAACCTGACTTCATTGTGGTCTGAAAGTGGATGTTGTGGAGGGAAGAGCTCAAATGTTTACATAAAATTTGACAGCTGCTGTTGACTTGTCTAATTTTGTTGAATTGCAAAGAAAAAATACCTGATATTGTGAATAGCTGATAAAATTGTATTGTTTAGCTAACATCAAATGCCAGCTCAGGTTGGTAGATGTTACGTTCAAGGACAGTTTCATGATTTTAAGGAAGACAATGACTTTTCTTCAGTTCTCAGGGGAGCTCTGTCCATGAGCTGTTGTTGGGGACACTCAGACAAAAGCAGTAGCTTACACTGTTCTGGGCATTCTCATGCTTTAGAGATGGGAACTGTGAGCACACACCTGCTCCCCATCTTTCACTGTACGTTTGAAATACTTCTGCTTAGTGGTGAGACTCCAAATAAATCTCTGGCTCACAGCACAAAGTACCTGCATGGCATGTACAGCATAACACAGCTCTGTTTCAGGGGATCTTGAGATATCCTGGCTTATCCTGTCAGGTCAGATACAGGGTTAAAGCTCATTTTAACGGACTTTAGTTAGATATACAGAATTATTTTAAGTAGATAAAATAAATAAAATAAAATATGCACTTAGTAGCACTGTCAGCCAATTGTGACACTGATCTGTAAAGAACACACATTAAACAAAAACTTCCATTTAGGAATTACTATAATAGTTCTTAGGGAAAATCCTGAAAAAGGATAATCACTGTTCATTTACTTCCTAATTTTTCTGTATCACCCACAAAAGTGTATCCAAGTATCTTACAAATGTTTAGCATTAATGATAATGAGAACACTCTGTTCTTAGACCTCAGAATTTGGGTTTGTTCCTAGTTTGTTATTGAAAATGCTCATGCACTGAAATGCTGGGGGAGGAAAGGTCTGTGGAGTAAATCTGCAGTCACCATGGTTTGATTTTAAGCAGACTGTCTGGCCATGGTGAAATAGGACATGGCACAAGGCTCGGTTCCTCAGGTGCAGATGATCATGGAGATTGGAGCCCCATAAGCAGCTGGGATTGCTAGGGGCCTCAGCTCCTGCTCCCTGGCCTTCCTTAAGTGGAAGGCCTTCCTTCAATAGCCAGTGCCTGAAGTGATTGTCCTTATTATTAATAAAACAGGGGGCTTTTTTTGTGCCTCCTCAAGAACATTCTATCTTGTCATCTGCCGTGGACAGCTGTGAGACAGAGTAATTCCTCTTGAGCTCCTGCACCCATCCTTTCCTCACCTGGCAGAGTTGAGGCCAGAGCAGCTGTGCCTGCCTAGATCAGCACCTTCCCTACTTTCCTTAAAGTGTCTGGAAGAGCTTCAACTTGAGGTGTGAGTTTGTTGTCACTTTGGGCAGTGTTTTTGTTTACAGAATTGGAGCCTATAATTGAAAAAATGTAGCTTATATGTAAGATATCCTAAAACAAAGTATTAAAATGGTTTTTATTCAAATTGCAAATTTTGTCTTGCTAAAAACAGGTCCTGTGCTTTGAGCATATTAGCTTTGTGTAGCTGTCTCTGCCCTTCTGGTTTAATGTAATTAGCAAAATCTGACTTTCCCAGACTGTTTTGTCCGTAGACAAATCTCTGACTATGTGATTTTTAAATTTTTTTTTTAATAGAAAACATAGTGGTGGGAAGCAAATATACTCCCTGCTTTGGAACATGCAGAGATGGAATTAAAAGCTGCTATTTTCCAGAGCAGAACAGAATGGTTTCCAACCCTTGGCCTTCTGAAAGTACATGGGGACAGGGGAAATGAGCATGTAGTTGCAAGAGCAAAGAGCCATAACATTCTTAGCCTTCTGAAAACTGATAGAAAAACTTCAACGTGAGCTCTGCCTCAGTGGGACACAAGGCTCCACAGGGAGGTCTTGTTTTCCATGGAGACAGCTGTCTTGTCTTCTGATGTTTCTGAAGACTGTTGAGCAACTGGTTTGAAAACTCAGTCTGTGTAGAGTGTAACTGCATTAATTCCAGTATTGACCTATCACCACATTAATTATATCTGGGCCTTAATAACTGTTGTCTTCAAGCTAAAAAGGCAAATTACTTTCATTGGTGTTAAGAATTTGTACTGCTGCTAAAACTATCAGAGCATAGAACGTTGGGGAGTGCACAGTGCTAAAACCAGAGGCGTGCTGTACACACAGAATTTCCTTTGAAACAGTGACCTTAATCAGAGTGTATGAGGTGTCAGATCCTGAGATGTTAATTTAAGTATTTAAAATATGTATGAAATAATTCTAAAAGATCTTCAGCATTTTTGTGACCAAGTCTGTGGCAGGTTTATTATGGAATATTCTCAACTGAAAGCTAACTCAGTCCAGGCGAAGTGCTCATCAGCTATTTCTTTGATCCAGCCAATTGTTTTACTGATACCTCCAGTGCTAATTAATTCCCAGCCTCACGAATTAGGGACTCTTGTCTCTCATCCCAAAGCAGGGAATTAACCCTCAGCAGAGCATGTGACTTTTGATTATTGTATCTGCAGCCTTTTTGTCAATAATACAGCTTTGTAAGTAGAAAACCCCAGCTAAGAGTGGTTTGTGGCTGTTCTGTACGCAGACTTTAAATTCTGGTGTTTGCATGGGCACCATGTGGTCAACACAGCCCAAGGGAAATCCTGTCATGATTGGAGTGTGATGGTTTCATGTTGCCAGGTGTAACTGTGCCAAAGAATTGCTGAGACAAAAGCTGACATGTGGGAGGGCACAACTAGTGTCCATATCTCAGAGTTCACCTGAGGCTTTGTTCCATTTCTGTACTCTCTGTGTAAGATGAGAACACTCATCCATTTTGGGGGGGAGTTTTTGGGGACAGTTTATATACCCTTTAAAGCACTGACCAGGCAGATACTTGGAATGCAGTACTTAAAGTCCAAGTCAGCTGAATTTCTTCTACTCAGAGCAGTTCAGTGTGGATGGTCTTATTTCTACATCTGACCAAGCTAATTATTTTGGGAACTCATTGATGGATAATATCTAAATTATTGGGGAAGGTTGTGACAAGGTTGGAACTGGGCTAGAATGATGATTGTTACAAGATTTTCCTGCAGAAGTTCTGTAAGAGCAGCTGACCCTACGCTGTGCTGCTCTAGTCCTTTAGCATGCTATTAAAGCTGCCTAGCTTCTCTTATTGAGTTGGATGCACTCTGGCACCAATATGTATTACGTACGAGTGCCTTATGTGTTTAAAAGGCAGAGTTCCTCCAAGATCCTGCCCGGAGGGAATGAATCCAACTGACTCAATACTTTTAAATCACATCTTTATAGGAGAGGAAATGCACCCTTTGGTTACGCTATGGAAGAGAAACATTTTAACTGTAATCACTCCTACAGGAAGAGTTTATACTGTGTGTAAGGGTAATGCAGTTTGCAGTGTAACCGTGGGATTGAATGGAAAAGCAGCCCTCACAAATAACCCCTTTTATAGACCTGATGCAGCTTCTTTGTAGCTACCATTCCAGATATAAAACTTCCATGTGAGAACAAAACCCACGTGAAAACAAATGGGACTTGCTGATAAGCTGTGTCAGCTGCTCTGTCACATCTTCCTCCGTGGCTGAGAATGGCCAGGGTTGTCCTGCTCATTTGTGTTATTTCTTGGTCCAGGCCTCCTGCTGATGTCTCTTAAATTACACACTTGCAACTGCAGACAGACATTTGCAACATGTCTGTAGTGACCAGCCTTGAGCTCATAGTGAATAAAATGCTACTGAACTTCCCACCACTTCCACTGCCCTTCAGCTCAAACCCTGAGGTGCTTTTGTTCCATATTATAAGCAATTCCAGATAGCGACTAGACCCTCTCCCATGGGAGGCACTGGGATGTGGTCCCAACACAGCTTTACCAAGGGCTACCCTAGTGAAGGCTTTCTGACTTCACTCTTAATCCCACGTTCAACAAATGTTTGCAACAAAATTAATGTAAATTCCTGTTGTTAGATCAATTTGTCAGTACATGCAAGACTACTGGAGGGGTTAATTATGAACCTTTCTTTCTAATATTATTAATTATTCATTAAGGTTTGAAAGGCTGAGGTTTCAAAAAAAAAGAGAGAATGTTTAGAGAAAAGAAAAAGGATTGGTGTTTTGTATCGTAGAAAAATCTTGGTAACTTAGGAAATAACACCTAGTGGAGAATGCCAGACTTCCTAACTTTTCTTCTTCTCCATTATTTTGTTTATGACCTGCAATAGAGATGTGAAACTGTTGGCAAACAACTTTTCAGCAGGAACTGATCCGGAGTCAGCAAGGAAGAGATTTTTGGTGTTGAAGGTCTCATGTACTCGTGTACCTTTTACAGGCAGACAACAACAGAGGGCAATAGATCTCTAGGAAAGATCCCGGCTGCTGAAGGGTTTCCAGTCGATGACAGTGATTGCGATTTCGGCAGCTCTTTGCACAGCCTCTCTGGGATCATTCAGACACTGCTGGAAGGCGTCCCTGTGACCCAGCAGTGTCTCGCGGCCCTCTGGCAGCTCAGCCAGCAGCGTGAGGGTTTTGATCGCATTCAGACGGGCTTCGCTGGTTTCCTCAGTAACCAGCTTCAGTAAAGGTGGAATGGCTTCAGCACTCATGGCCGAGGATCTCCCTGTAGGGAAAGCAACTGGCTTTGAAATGTGTTATGACATCTCATCAACATCCTTTTAGACTGATACTTTCCACTCCCTGCCCAACTACAGCTCTGAACAGCCCTGGGGGTGCAGTGCCCAGAGGCAAGACATGCTCTTCTTTTGGAGACCAAGGTTGGTCCCAGCTGTTTATTTTTAAGGAAGAAGATCTTTCACAGTTAACTTTATCTGCCTTGCACATTAGTATTTCATTTGCAACAAATTATCTAAGAATATATGAGGCACCAAATGACAGAATAAATTATTTTTGGAGGGGGGGCAGGGAGGGAGCTGTGTGTGTTAGATACCCTTAAGAACATCCTCCAGTCTTTCATTTTTAAAGACACTTCAAACACCGAGATCCACTCCTGAGTTGTGTTTGGAAGCCCGAGGAAGGTTTGCAAGGAGGACTGGAACACAACTGCTGTTATTAAGAGTCTTTTATGTCTAATTACTCATTCATCACACTGGAAATTTAGCAGTTAGTATTTTCGGTGTCATGTAAGTTACTTGGGAGAGCTATGGACCTTATTAATATTCATTGCTCTCCCAGCTGTGAGAGAGGAGCTGGCTCTAATTTCCAGAAAGCAGCACTCCTTTGCTGAGCACTGCTGATTCAGTGTAGCTCCAAGTACCTGGATCTCTGTGTGGTCTGGACTTGAATGGAAAATGTTCCCTCTCTGGAGCAGCCCTCTGGAGGGAAATGGTGCAGGTGAGGTAGATAAGTAAGTTCTTGACCTACTTCAGAGGAATAAAATGTGAAATATCCTGTCGCCCCAGGCACTGTAAGGAAGCAACAATAGCTGCTCAAGACAGTTATAAAGAAATATCCCAACCTTAGAGTTTCTTGACAAGCATTAACACTGTCAGAAACTGAGGACTTGGAGTAGGAGGGGCAAGTATTTTGTTACTGAGTTGCCCTAGAATTGGATTTTCAGGAGGTATCCCAAGAGAATTGCCTCTGTCTCTCACCCTGAGGGGTAACATTAGCAAACATCAGTGCTCCTGTTGCGTTGACTTGAACTTCGGGATGTGTGTCTCCCAGCAGGCTCACCAGCACAGGAATCACCTCTTCTTTACACACCGCAATTTTCCCCTCTGCATGAGAGCTGTGTAGAAAAGATGGTTAAGCTGCTTCCTTGAACTGTGCCTCGGCCTCTGTCCGTGCCTGGAGACCGCAGCCCCCTCCCGGTGACACCCGCACTGCTCCACTACTGCTGTGCTGCCCCTGGAGGCTGCACAGGGGCAGTGCTGCTGCCCAGCCACCGAGGCACCCAAGGGCATGGCTGTGCCTGGTGGCTACTGAACCCTGGTGGCTGCTGATACAGCCCTGAGGATACCACACTGGCCTGGGTGGATGAGCATTGCAATATTCTAGGTTATTTTTAGATGATATTTGGACGTTTTAAAAAGCCTTCTTTGGTATGCTGGACACTGATGGGAAGCTGCATGTAACAGGATGTAGGATTAAGAGTGTTGCAGGTCCTAATTGCAGTGGAGTTATAAACCTGACTGGTGAAACCTGTAGAGATTTTAAAACATATTAACTCGGGGCTGAAATGAATTCTTCTCCCAGGTCACTTTTCTCTCTTTCTTTCCAGCTTCTCTAATGAGGAAAATATTTAATGTGGCCCCGCTATTGCAGGGACCTAGAATGTAGCTGATGTCCATATTTCAGTTGCATTTTGCTTTCTTTCTATGACTCATGTTAATTATACTCTCTTTGCCTCTAAGATCTCACTTTATTATAGGATGAGGAAATGTTTGTGCCAGTTGATACGTAAACTACATCATCTGCAGACCCTTTTAAACTAGACATCTGTTGAACACTTTTATTATATTTTCTGATTGCAGGACAGTGGACATAAGTTGTTCCTTTCATCCATTCTCTGATACACAAATTTAATATAAAGATTGCTTTTTCTGATCTATCACTGATGTATGTGGCAGCCTGTGTCAGAAAACTATTTCTGTCTTCAATCACAGTGAAAGTTTCCCAGGAACTTTCCTTTTCTGAGAGACAGCAGTTTTCCAAAAACATAAGGGAGCTTCTCCCTGCCTCTGCAGTGGTCAGAATCCTCTTTCTACAAGATCTTTCATGCAAGAATTTTTTCCTAGCAATGCTGTACCAGGAAAAAAAATCCTGATTCCTCTGCCAATACTGAAAACAAACAGAAGGAGACAGAATGACTGATCAGCATCTGCTTTCTTCCGTGATTTATAGCAGTTAGGAATTTTTGAAGTCCCATGTGTCCTAATTTTTTTTACCAATGTGTGCATTCAGGCTGATAGTGCTTTACGTGTGAAATGTGGCAGCTCCAGTGTGTAGTTGAACACAGCTATAAATGAATTACATTTATTTACTCCTGGAATTAGTATTTTCTGGGGCTTAGGCATTAGAGTGGTTTCTTTACCTGATTTCTAACAGGACCCAGGCTGCTTTGCTCCGGATGGCTGTGGATGGGTGTGAGAGCTTTTCCTTCAGGACAGTAAGGGCACCAGCTGCCAGGGCTTCAGAAACTTCCACACGGAGACAGTTGGAGAGTGTGTCAAGAATTAGCTCCTGGATCTCATCCAACTCTGTCTTCAGCTTCAGGACAAGTTGGGGAATCAAACCGGCCTGCAGGACACCACCAGCCCCTGAGAGGAGAAAGGGAAGGAACATGGGTGAGGGCTGAGTGCAGTTACTATTCCTACCTGCACTTGGAATTTCTTCAGAGGATCAAAATACATTTGGGAACTCATTTCCTTACACAGAAGTGGGGTTGAGAGATGGAAACCACTCTAACACTGCCCTGTTTATAAATGTCATCTTAGTATTGCTTCCTCAGGAAGCTTCCCCAACACTCTTGTAAAGAAATCAACACCAGGTAATAACCAACATGACAATTGCTCTGATGTTCCCAGTTTCTCCCACTGTAATATTTATCCTAAAATTATATTTGCAAAGAAAATACAGGAAATGTACATACATTACAAAGTCACCTTCTATCCAGCCTTTCTAACTGTTCTTAACATGAACAGACGTTAAGAGACGAGAAATGCGAGCCTTTAGAGCTCTTTCTTTGATTCTCCACTGTGGTTTCTGGGGGGAAGAAGTCAAGATTTTGGGAATTGTCAGCTTCCTCACACCTTTCTTTGTAGTAGTTCTGTCATGGTAAAAATTTAAATTCTGAACTTTCCAGCAGTCAGTACTCTTGCATTGGCTCCTAAAATACAACATCAAAGACAGAGAGACCGTAATTTGCCCTGCAAGTGATGTCTTTGCTGTGAACAAGAGTCTGATTTGTACCATTTCTTACCCTTCACTAAGTCAACACTGCAACTGCAATGCCAGGGGAAAGCAGAATGTACTGTCCACGAGTAACTATGTGAAAACAAAATTCTCCAGCTGTCTTGTTGCTAAGACTGATTCTTTGGTTGCTAAGAGAAATGTGGCTCCTTTCAAAGTGATTCATATATGGTCAGATAAGGAAGTTCTGTGGATAAGAGTAATTAAGGTATTTTCAAATGAATCTCCACAGTAGAGACAAGTGGGAAAGAGATTTTAATGACCCTTGGTAGTGCATAGGAGAAATCCCTCAACTTGACAATTGGGTGAAAAACATGATTCTAATTTAGAGATTATTCTGTTGTACATATTTCTGAGGTTTTGCTAACACTGAATAACTTCTGTTACTGACTTCTTAGGACCCACATTACAATGCCAAAGCAAAGAAATGCCTTGGGGGTGCTACTATTACAGCTTTACTATCTGTACTACATTTGGAGGTCAGTTTCTGTGTGAATTCAAATAAATAAGGGAAACCAGTTTCAGATAATTCACTTTGAAGGCTAATGGCATTTTACAAGCAAGGATTTCTCCTTGTGCCAGAAAGGCAAAGCAGTAAAGGAAAGTGAAATTTGTCCTTTGAAGCTGTGGCTCTGTGTGTCACTGCACAGGGGAATTGGAGTTTTACAGGGAAAAAAACCCCAACCATCCCTATATTGTTCCCTGGAGGAACAAAAGATATTTGTCAAAGAGCAACTTCAGCCCATTTATACTCCTCCTGCAGAAGAATGTGATAAAGGACACCTGCACTATTGCTCTGGTAAAGGACTCTGTTGGAGAGATGCTGGGAAGCAGGCCCAGCTCCTCCACCACCAGCATCAACCCTCTTGACAAACATTGCTGGGGTTTGGATTGTAGGTTACAGCTACAGAAAGGTTTTGGTAGGTTAGATAACAGTAGGTATATGCCTGGGAATTCTGCACGTCTTATAGAATGCCAGGCAGTAGGGAACCCACTAGTGAACTGCTCCCAAGGAAGAAGATTAAAGCAGTCTCTGATGACTGTAAATCATATCCAGAATTCCTTTAGCCATGCTTCCCACAGTCTTTTGAAATGGCCTGTGAAACACAAGATATTTCAAAGGCAACTTTTTAAACTTCTCCCGAAGTTTTTCATGAAAAGAAACTCCATGGCCTGAGTGCATGAAATTGGGATCCCCAGACTGCTCAGAGTCATCACGTGCTCTTAAAATTTTGGGTTGCTGTGGAAATCAGTATAAAATCCCAACTTGGGAGGTACAGTTTCAGAGAAAGAGTAGTGAATTTGAGGTGACAGACTTAAAGTCACACTGCCTGTCACAAACACCTGTGTGTAGCTTTAACCCAATGGATCCCAGTGTTCCTTGGGACAGTGGCACACCATAAGCACTGTTCCATAAGCAAACTCTCATTGCACAGAGCAGACACACTGTGGCTAGAGCCCAGAGAAACCACTGCTTGGTTTAACTCAACTTTCCATCTGTCTGCAACAACTGCTGCAGTAGCATTCCCTCTACCTCCCTCGTGCTGGGAGATGTACTTTGTTCTTTCTCATTTTTTTGTACTTGCTTTCAAACACATAATAGCAGTTTTTTTAACCAGTCATCTTAATTTTTGTTTTTACTTTCCTGCAAGTCCTTCCTTTTCAGGACTTCCTTGCTAAGTTCTCTCAATTCTCTTGATCACTTTATCATCAAAAAGCCAGGAAATAACTATCAGCATTCAGGTTTCACTTCTTGTGTCTATGTGTTTCTATTTTCTTTAACATATTCCACCAATATATTCACCCAGCCAGAGTTGCTTTCACTGGCCCTTGTCTTTATTCCTTCTAGTTAATGTTTATTGACTTTCTTTGCCTCAGTCATCCCTCATTAATTGCATTTGCACTTCATGTCTTCTTTTGGCCTTTACTGTTGCACTGCAGTCCTGGGTGTGAAACACAACAAAGCCACTTTGTGTCTGTGTCCATAAGCTGCTGAGATAATGTACAGTGTTGTCTAAAACAGCTTTGATTTTGTGCAGCCATTAAGCAGTATTTATTCTGGGCTACTGGTGCTTATTTTTCTGAACACTTGGGATGCTTTAATTATTTTTTAAAAATTCATTATGTTTAAGCAGGCCAGATCTCTGTACCAGGAGACTTGTACACCGTTTTTGTCATGCTGTCTGAGCTGAAATGCTGTCGTGCTACTAGAGGGAGCTTCCCAGATATAAATATAGAAACAAGGATGAATTGTTTGACCATGTCAAAAGTCTCAATATGGTGAAGAGAAAGAGGGTGGAGAGGAAAGGCCATCAACAACAAAAAGAGACTACCTAACACTGAGAGTGAAATTTCCATGTGGAAATTCGTCACGGTTTTCCCAGGGGCACCATATGGTGAAAGGTCTAGGGAGGGAAAAGGGAGGAGGCAAAATCAGTGGCAAGTTGTTTGGGAGTCACTTGTAAATTAGAGTAGTCTTAGATCCTTGGATCTTAATGAGCAATAGGAGGGGAAGGTAAGCTGGGGCTTCGAGTAGTTCTATACTGAAAAATACAGTGGCATCCTCAGGATACCAACTTTTTCATTAAAACACTGCCCTTTCAAAGGGGACTTAGCATTGCAGAGAGTGGTCTAGATACCCTGGGCCTAGTGAAGTAGTTGGGAAAAATGTCTTCAAAATGCAAATAGTTGCATTTGCAGCTGCATAGTTAACATCATTATTGATCTGTTTTTCTGAGAACTTGTAATCTTCCCTTGGGCTGCTTTTTATCTGAGCACTCATCTCTTCCTTCTCATAACCCTCTGGCTACTCTCATCCTCCCTTTCTTGATTGTTTTTCAAATAGGCCCAAAGAGGAGTCGCCATTTATTCTGTTCTCTCAGTATGGCTGCAGGGCATGTAAACAAGTTAAATTTTGGAGATGACAAAAGAGTCATTTATAGTACATAACAGTGGTGTTTTGTTTTGGTTTTCAGTTACATAAATAAATTAAATCACATTACAAGTACTTTTCCTTAAAAATGTCGGTTTTCAATTCAAAATATTTGTTTTGGTCTGAAGCATGTGCCTCATGCATGGCCACAAAGTGATGATTGGTGTAATAGAACATAGAAAAATAATATGGAAACATAGGTTCTGTAGAATATGAATCTTTGTTGGCGCCTTGGATGTCTCCCTGCGATGGTCACACAACTATTTGAAATGCTCAGTAAAGGCATTTGTGCTTAGGAAGGGGCACACCAGGAAAAGCAAAGCAGAGCCAGACACCATGGGAAGGGAAACTGCTGCCTGGCATCACACCCAGCTGTGACAGCTCTGGTGGGAGCTCACTGACAGAGAAGCCAAATTCCTAGACCAGCAGCTCTCTTGCTTGTCTTGCAAGTTTATCACCTTTTAGAAGCAATAAAGGGTTTATTAACTTTGTGAGTGCCACCAGATATCATAGACATTGGCAAACACAGCGCTCAGGTGATGTTTCCTTTGCAACAGGAGTGATCTTTTGAGTGACAAGATGAGTGCAGGAGATGCTGCCCCTGCATACCTTCCTTAATGACTCCTTGCTCACTACTGTTTAAATGGAAAAAAAGTAATTTATTCTGGGTAAGATCTCTGAGTCACCTGTCACAAGAGCACAGTTTGAGAGCCTTGTAGTAGCTAATTTAATGTTAAGATTCAGCATTTTGATTCTCAGTGCTTCCAGCATTATGGCTGTGTCAGGGAGTAGATTAAATACAATACTATAAATACTATAAAACTGGGCTGAACTTTCTGGTGAACTTTCTTGGAGCAGGGGGCAGACCACGTTAAATGAACTACATCTCACCTGCCTATATCCCATCAGCTTCACCAAGCCTTCTACCTGAAGATGAGAATTCTGTTGACATCTTTGAAAATCAGACTATTTTCCTCTTCTTTGCAAGAATAGTTCTCTGTCTTTCCATGACAATTTAACAGGAAAAAACAGTAGTGTCCCAAAGGATGCCTATGCCTAGAGACAGAGAGTGTCTCTTATCTGAAAGGACTGAGGGGTGGGAAGTCTGTGTTTACATGAACTGAGGAGCTACTGGGATATTAAGAGAACTGAGGAAAACACTGCAGAGATTGGATCAGACTAGACAATTCTGTATCAAACCATTTCAAATGTGAGCATTGGCTGGATGCATTTATCTTATGAGAGCCCTAGGGATTTATCAGGTATAAAATCACAACCTCAACAGTAGCGTCTCTCATTAAAAATACAAAAGCTTTATAAAACTTTATAAGCTTTATAAAAGCATGATGTGATCAGCTTTTGAAGCCACTGAGTTTTTTTCCCAGTACTCAGGATTTCGGGATGCTGTTTGAATGAAAGTCATGACAGAAATTAAGGTTATAAAAATATTAAAAAGTCACCAGTACCCTGCAGGAACCCTGCAGCTGCCTGTGGGGGTGCTTTAAAAACCCAAAATATTTCCCACATTAACAAGGAACAGGAAAGATTGGTCTGGTAAACAAGAGGTTCCTAATCCTCAGTAAAGAATGAAAGCGATTCCTGCATATCTTGCTTTTGTTTTTAGAAACTTCGCTTTAGAGTGTGTGCAATTGTAATATCAAAGCACCACTGAAAAAATTAACATAGAAAATACATCTGATATATCTGCATTAGCTTATTTAGAAATCCAAGTAACAGATTATTTTTAAAAAATTGTCATTTTGGTAGTAATTCAGACTGCCTGTGATCACCTGCTTGAAAGGAGTGGGTTTAAACTATTTTAATCATTCATGGCCTGTGAAAAGAGGAATAATATCTAAAGAATTTAAAAATTTCAATCTACAGAATGTATTTTATCCCAACATTTCAAAAAACCCTGGGAATGAATTAGACAGAATAGACTTGTGTTTCACATAGAAAGAGTTTCACATTCAATTATCTACAGTCCAATATCAAGACAAGTCCCCTCATTCTGACTGCCGGCAGTGTCAGATTCTTCAGTGTGGAATTCATCAAAACATGATGGTTGAAATAATGAAAGATGCTCTTTGTTGTAATAGTGCATAATCCAGGAGCTGTGGATTGCTGGTCACTCATATAGAATCTGAAGGTAGTCTCCAAACTGAAAGCAACTTTTCCTTCTTTTACTAAAACTGTATTGACTCATTGTCATATACAAGAAAGCAAAACATCAAAATGAAGGTGAAATATTTTTTTTTTCCTAGCTCTAGTTGTTGATTGTCTGCCTGTACATTGCAGAATAAGCTGTGCTGTCTTTTGCAGCGGTTTTATTCAGCCCTTCTGAACTCCAGCTGCTTGCACCTCCCTTCTAAGTAAATTTCTTGAAGTTTTCTAAATTTGTAACTTCATATCTAGACACCTTCACAGTGATCCTATGTACCTAAATGTGTGAATGCATGGGCACACATACAGCATACATTTCACTTATCTTCCATGCATATTGATCACACAAATTGGGAAATTGCTTGGATTTTATTTCTCTGACAAAATATCTTTACATTGAGAACATTTTTTTAAAAAATCATAAAAATCAAAGAAAAATATTTGTAAAAAAAATTCACACAGAGTGTTTTTTTTTCTTGTTCTTTTAGATGAAGAAGGAAATGTCATCCTGAAATTTATTAATTTCCTCTACAGGGAAGCCTTTGCCAAAATACACGAAGGAAGGAAAACAATCTGACATAGGCACTACTCGTGCCAAAGTCCTCAGGTCAATAACTGTGGATAAAATTAAAGCCTTAAGATAACTACTCCCAAAAAGCTAAGCCTCAGCCACTGAAGCTACCCCATTTCCAGTTTTCCAAGTCAAAATTTATCCTTTTTTTCTGCTGGTCAGTAATGGACATGTGTAGTCCTGAGATAAGACTAAGAGGGACCAGTGCAGCCTTTAGCCATAAGAGACTCTTGAATTTCAGCTTCCACAAGCACCCATTGTGACATAGAGCATTAACAGAAGGCAGTGAATTTACTGTGCCTGACAGAGAAAATATCCAGAAGAGAACCTGGACAGGCACGTGCACAAACTCTGACTTAAATCTTGGATTTTGTACTTTATACCAAGCACATACATCAAGTGTTAACATTTCCTGTAGCAAGTTTCAGTCACAGAAAAATTGATGCTGTAAGGTGAACATGACATGATCAGTTTGACAAACGTTCTTATGATTATTACTTACATTGTAGCAATTTTTAGAGATTCCTGTGGAGAAAGGTCTGCTTTATCACAGAGGTTTGTAAAGATGTGTGAGAGCTCATTTCCTACAGAGATGTCTAGGTGGCTGGCTGGGGTGAAAGGACTGGATGGCAAGGAGGGAGGCAAACACTTGTTTAAAGTAAGTCATTTGAACAGCTAAGAAACCATTCAGAGCTGTTTTACAATGTTTTACCCTAATAAAAAGAGTCTTAAACTTTTAAGTCCAATTGTCTTACAAGCCCTTAATGTGAGAGAAATGCACAGCTGCAAGTTTTCAGGGCTTCTGCTGAGAAAATAAATTGAAAGAAAAATAAATCTTTCCTCTTTTGGGGCAGAGGGCCAGACAATTAAAGCAAGATGAATGAAGTTCAAGAAACAGTTTTCTCAACTATTTTAAATTTCTACACCGGGAAATTATACCTGTGCAACTGGAATTCTGCATTACAAAATGGCATTACATAGTCAAGTGGCCATTATAACATCTTGGTTATCTATAAGGCTCACCTTCTGTAACTACCAAATTAACGCCACATGTGCTCAGGCACTGAAAAGCATTTTTTTTCAGTTTTGTTCCTTAGAGAAATATGTCATTAAGATGGTGAAGGTATTCTGTGAACTTCCATAGTACAACTGAGTGGCAATCCATCAGGAACAGAGGTATATGAATGAGAAAGTTTCCTATAGAGATTTGATTACACTATTGTCAAACATAAAAAATGAGAGGCTTAAAGCAACCAAATATCTAGAATTAATTATGTGCCAGATTCTGAAGAATTTTGTCCTGAAAATTAACATAAACTTGCTTTGAAGATATGAATCATTGCAGAGACTGAAAACTGAACAGACTGAAAGAACTGCAAACAGCGGTAGAAGGCAACAGGAGGAAATCATTGGGAACATGAATTCAGTCTCATTTTGTAAGCACTTCTTTTTTACATTTTCTCCATTGTTAGAAGGGTGGGAGATTTGATTTAGTTTTATTTTTTCCTAGTTTAAAAAATGACCTGATAGAAATTTCAAAGAAGGAGCTGGAGAAATTGTAGTGTTGACAAATACATTGCTTATATTTGCTGGTCAGGCACGCTGGCAAAGCTGCAATAAGGCAATTTTATCCTACAGTTCACACTGCTTCCACTGGTGCCAAGACGAGCACAATTGACTGGTGAGAACTGATAAAACCTCCTGGAAAAAAAGAATACAGTACTACAGGTGGGTGAAATCCTTTTCTGCTTCGGATGCTCTGGCTTGGCAATTTTGTTGGAAATGAGAGGAGAAGAAACACATCTTGATTAGAGCCACAGGCACAGACGGCTGCACCACATGAGTGGAGCTGTGTGGAAAAGGAAGACTGAGCTTCCCCTTTCCACTCAGACGTGCTACTTTGCAGATTCCACATTTTCCATGGGAAGTCATGTCCTTAACGAAAACTGCTGGCTGCTACTCAATGAAAATTGCATTCTGCTCATACTGAGGTTCTACAATAGAGCTTCCCAGTGTCTTTTAGCCTATATTTTGTTTCAAGCAGTGAAAAAATCCAAAATCTTAATTGAATACAAGCCTGCCAAGGTGTGTGCTGCTTTGACGATGATTTGTTTCTTGAAGTACCTCCCCAGTAAATGTTGGGCACAACAGCAAAATGAACCTGTTACTTAACTTGGACTAAATATTAGGTCTGGCTTCAGTAAACATGCCAGATTAAGCACAGGCACTTCAACAGTACTACTTATGTGCTTATCTGTAAGAACATTATATACCAAGGATTCACAACACCGTTAAACAGAAACAGAGAATACACTTTGTGTATCTGCTTTGTACTTAATAAGTGGCTTGGTAGAGAGATGGGAAACTCCTAGAGTTTATGTAGATGCAAAACCACCTGTGGGTCTGACGTGGAATAAGTGGACAATTGTCTAAACCAAATACTTAGCCCTGATGGCAATATTCCAGTTTTTTACAGAACTGAACTGGCATCTGAAGTCCCCACAGTAAAGCTACCTGGATGGTCTCAGCTCTTCTTCCTTAGCTTCCCAGAATTGCCTTTGTGTCCTCCAGCAAAATTGTCAGTCTTTTTCTTTTTTGTTAACTATCAAATAATTTCTGTTAATCAGACATAAGGAGGTTATACAACAGACAAATAGTGCCTGATGAAACTGTAGTTGTATCTTGTGGTTCTCATATGAAGTAGAATTATCAAGCTTAAAGGATACAAGAAAATGTTAAGTCCAATCAGACAATTTTTTCTAAGTATCTTTTAAAATAAATATAATCCTTTTGAGGTTCCAATTTGATGCTTCTTCAGCTGGTATGAACATCAGTGGCAAAACTAACCATATTTGAAATCAATACATTACTTCTTTTCATTTGTTGGCTATTACAAAAATTTCAAAGAAACACTAAATGTCTACCTGTATCCTCACATGGGAGAGTCGTACTTTCAAGCTACTCTTCAGTGAATATTAATAATTCTTACAAAGTGGAAAACCCCTGACCAGGAAGACTGCACCAGGTAAGAGGTTACCCTAAGAATAACCAGTAACGTCTTGCTCAGACCACAGGAGATATGAAGCTGGTACCATTTGGTTTCAAAGTTTTAGTTTTCCTTATGCTTTTTAATTGCATCTCCTGAATGTAATTCCCAAAGATCTCTGTATTTTGATCCCAAGTGATTCTGTTAGACCTTTACAGATCCTTTGTTGTATACTTTACTAAGTGATCCTTAATTTGGGTTAAAGTTTAAAGTTTTGCTTTGGTTTCCGCCCCCCCCCCNGAGGAATGAGCAAAGAATACTTCAATTTGCCTTTTTTTTTTTCTTTTTAAAAATAACATAATAATGCAGCCTTGAAGGACAGGCTCTTTACAAAGAACTATGTTCCTTTATCTTATTTCACAGTATCTCTGTAGCTTTCTTCTCATGGAGGCTCTGAAGGAATAGGGGTCCATGAATCCATCACAAAGCTTGGGATAAGCAAGGAGTGCTGTGTAAAGTTACCTGCATAGGAAAGCCAGTGTATGTTCCAGGGCTCCAGGAAAGCCGCTCTCCTTCAGCTGCTGAATTTAATGTTTGTTTTTCTAAACTTGGCTTCAGTGGCAACTACTGTTTCAGCAGCTGAAACAATGACTGAGCTGCAAACACAATAGGTACATAATGGAAGTTTGAAGGAAGGTGTGTAAAGCACACAACATTTGTGGGGTTTGGTTGTTCTTTTCTTTGTAAAGGAGTCTCTTTTTAGGTGATTGTGATATTAGATGTAATGCACTGTCTGGGTTTACATTCTCAACTGTCTCTCATGATTTGCTCTCATAGGAAAAGCAAACTGTTGATATTAAGCAAAACCCTCAGTTACCTGAAGGATGAGAGAAGAAGATAAAAGGGTGAACTCCTAGTAGAAAGTGAATGTTCATCCTAAATGATGAAGCCAAATGAGGTCAGGCTGATACCACCTGATAGAAGGTGCATCCATGATTTTTTTCCCACCATCTCACAGTCACTGATACAAAGCAACAACATATCAGATAGATATAAATATCAGATCGCAATCATCTGTACATGATGCTATTTTAAACTCTTCCACGTGAGAAAAATGGTTAAAAATAAAAATACAGCCTTTTTATTCTCTTTTAAATGTTCTGTTCAGTTCTTCATGCTGAGAGAATCACAGACCTGTCTATAAATATCTAACCCAGATCTACAATTGCTGGTTAAAAAGAGGGTGTTTGGTAGAAGATTGAATGAAATACAAAATGTCTTTTATTATGTTTTTATTACAGACCAGATGTGGCCTCTCAATTTACCCTCTGCCATTTGGAGATGTACATTCACCAAGAACATTGCATGTGTGCATATAAATATTTTGATGTTGTCATGGTGTAATAAAGAGTAATTGATTAGAAGAATCCCTATGGGATTTTCCACTTAAGAGCACATTTCTGTTTTAGCGCTATTGTCTTCAAGATACACATGTGTGAGTGCATCTATTTTTATTGATCCCACACAGAAAGCAGCAGTAAACAGGCAAGGATTTGGCTTTTGGTTGATCTATAGCACTGGCAAGTTGAGTGAAACTCGTGCAGCCAACGAGCCTAGGAAGCTGCATCTCGGATGCTGCACCTCAACAGGTAAATGCTGCTCCCTTCAAATTCAAGCCTGCTGTGGTAGGGGGAAAATGGTGAGCTCCCTGGTATGGAGGAGGGAACTGAAATCCAGTCAGATCAGCACAGGTCCCTAAAATGACTCTCTATTTCCACACAAACTATTCACTTTCAATAGTTACTTCTGTGTTCTCAGTCTGTCTGTATACAAAGCACAACATTCAGAGTCCTGAGCTAAGGACCTGGATTTCTGTGCTGTTTGACTTTGGCATTTATCACCTGTCTATGCTATTTGGAGACATATTTCTCTTTAAATTCCTGTGGGAGCTTAGCTACATGTAATGCAATCAATACATGCTGAAAGGCCCTTAATGAGAACCCTTAATGAATCCCTTTGGATGCAGGACAAGGTAAGATTGAAGAAAACTTAGACATATCTTCCGCTGCATTTTTCGGATAAGTTGGATTTTAACTCCACCATTAATCAACTGCAAGCTCCCATACAGTGGTGTTGAAATAATAGCCCCTAAACTTCTCAGACCTGTCCCATTACTCAGGTACTGTATGTTTGTAATTCCTTCGCTGCCAACATTTGATCTAGAGCCTGGTGCCTCCCTCAAAGCTGGAGGGAAGCAGGTGTTTAGTTATAGAAATGGAAAATGCCTAATAGTGCTCTCTTTGTAGACAGCATGCAAATGATGATCTTCCTACCCAGGATGATGGTGGTTGGTGCTATTATTTCTGCCACAGTTGGTTAGTGTGTGGAAGATGCCTTTTCTCACATATCAAGTACTATACTAAAGATACACGTAATGTGACAGTTTCTATAGTAACTACTTGTTCTTTATGGAATTGCAGATTAAAACTGTACACCTTGTTATTGTTCTTTTATCCTATTATCTAGACTACTCAGTTACCACAGATACATTCTTTTATTCTATTCCCTTGCCAACATAACTATATCAGGGATTTATGCACTTGCAAGTAAAGAGTATCATATATGAAAAACAAAACACTTAAAAGTTTTAAATTGACCACTATCTGATCTTATAAATGCATTGAGATGTCTGTGCATGTATATTGAAAGCTAAAATTTCAAAATAAGACGGTAGAGATATTTTCATTAAAACAGGCCAAATTTACGATCAGAATATTACTATTTTGCTGGGAGAACAATGAAAGTTATGTATATGACATTTCTTTTCTAAATGCTAGGAGTTTACTAGAACAAATTTGCCAGGCTAGATGTACTGGCAAACTCTTCTAATGTGAACAATATCTAACATTCCTTATAGGAAAATTTCTTCCACATGGTATACTGATTTTTACATGGAAATATTTAATTATTATAATTCATCAATGCTACAGCTCTGCTGATAATATCAGTACTGGAAGTGATATCATTTACAGGAATCAGATGCTTTCTGCTTTGTATTATGCTAGCCTTATTGTGGGAAAAAATGCCTGCATCCCGTCTGTGTGTGTGAGTCTCTGTTGCTATCTCCAGCAGAAGTGTATCAGTAACAAATCAAGCTTATAAAATTAGCAGTGGAGGGAGAAATCAACTATTTGATCAGGGCTGCAGATTCAACAATACAACTAGTATTGTAGCCAAAAGGAAAAAGACACTAGGAAAAAATGTTAAATCTAAATTGGGTAAATCCATTAATGAGATAAAAAGATAATGATACTCATCGTTAATTTTAAAAAGCTGTAGTAAATTACACATACACAAATGCAAAAGGCAGAAAAATCCCCATATGCCCAGTACTGAGAGCAACTGAGCGACGGCAGAAGTGAAAAGCAAAGAGTAGATAAATTCCGTGTAACTAAAGAAATTTGGTTTGTCTTCCTTTACCCTTGACCGCATCCTTCCAACATGTATGTGACTCGTTTCCCCTAGAACACGCATTGTGAAATCAGTCATAAAACTCTGCTGCTGCCAGAGCCGGGAAGTGCCGTGCTGCAGCGAACATGGACCCGCGGAGCGGCCCCGGGTGCAGATGCAGTTGTGCAGAGGCAGAGCCCGCGGCACGTCTGTACCCGCACATTATGTAACGCGCGAGTGCAGCGGAGCGTAGGAGACGGGGAACGAGCCACAGACCCCTAGCCAACACCCAGCTCCTTGTGCGCCGCGGCGGCGGGGCGGGGGCTGCGGGGGCTGCGGGCCCGACNGCCGCCGCCCCGCCCGCGGTACCCCCGCCGTTGGCGTGGAAACGGGCTGGCGGCTCCGGCTCCTCCTCCAGCGCCAGCCCCGCGCTCCCCCTGCCCGGCTCCCCGGCGAGAGCGCGGAGCACCTCCCTGTCTCCCGTGGGGGGCCGCCGGACAAGCGTTCCCACTGCCACCTTTAGAACAGCCCGGGGTTTTACGGTTGTGTTTTCTAGGGAGAAGATGGGAAAGGGTAGGTTCCTGCTCCTGCTGGGGCTGTGGGGCTAGTCCCTGCAGTCGTGGTGTGTCTGCTCGGCAAATCACAGATGCTGATGTGAAAAAGGGCCAAAGCAGAGGAGAGGCGTCAGTGGATGCGAGCGTTTGTACTGATGGATTGAGGAGGTGGAGGCTGCCTGCCTGGTGCTGGAGAGGTGAGTGCAATATTCCACATTTCCTTCTCTCTTAAATCAGTTTAGTGATGAACATTTCCAAAATAAAAAGGCACTTCTAAAACATGAAGAAAAAGATGTAATTTTGAAACAATAAGCTATGCTTCTGCTGGATAAAAAATATGAGTGTCACTGTGAGGTAGGAACATTTCACTGTGTGTAGACAAAAAATAGTAAGGGGAGGCAAGCTGATACAGCGAAAATGACCTTCTCAAGGGATACTGGCCTTCTATTACCTGCTGCTTCAGTTTGGGCCCTTTTTCTAAAAATTAAGTAGTCTCCCGTTCCTAGCCTGGATTGTAACCCATTAATAGCCAATACCTGAGGCTTAATGAGATCCGTTGCATTCTCTTAATGATTCAGAAAGATAATCCATTAGGTTCTGCCTGTTGGGAGAAAAACCTCCATGCTATGTAGCACCTCCTCGCAGGGAAATGCAGCCTGGATAACATTCTATCAGAAAAGGCTCCTGCTGTAATAAATCCTCCTGGTAACAGTCACAGCTGCTCATTGGAAGGATGTGTGGCTCTGCAGAGCCTGGACGCGTTCCCTCTCCATGTGTGCCCATGCATGTGAAGGAATGAGGAGGGTTTATATTAATCTGCACCTGTGGACGGCTCCTATCTGCAGTTGTGAACCACAAGTTTTTTGGTATCTTTGCATTTGCATTTTGGGTGAGTGATTCATACACAAAACCCCCAAGCCTTCAATGTTAGCTGAGAGAGCTGCAGACAAATATATGTCAGTTTAATTTCTGCTGATAGAACGGATCTGATCTGCTTTTGGCTGTTTCACTGTAGAAGCTGTTTAACGCTTGTTCTTGCAGTATTTATTCTGCCTTGTTGAGATACTGGCCTATTTCAACAACATTTTCCTGTGAAAATTTGAGAAAAAATCACTAGTTTTCCCTCCAGCATTTCTTTATATTTGTTTATACCCATTTTCTGATACCCTCACATCCACAATTTGATTTTTATTTGGGGTCTGTATTTCGCGCCATTGTGGGTCACACCCTTTGAGTGGCCATCAACATTTCATCTATAAAGGTTACAACAGCAGCTCAGGTGCTGTGAATATCTACTTGTGGATCACAAAGGAGCAAAAAATGAATGTGTATTTTGGACTTGGGGGAAATTTTTTCTGACTTTATGGATATAGACGTTTGAAGTCCGAGCTGATGGCTTAGGTGCTGTTATAGGCAGAAATACTCACTTTTCTTCAACAGGCACAGATTTGACAGCTGAACAGACACAGCTCTGCAGAACAGAGAGTGTTATGCCATTAACTTGGTTGTCTTGATCAAATCATTTGTTTGGAAGCTATCATGCAAAAAGCATAGATCCCTGCCCTTGGATAAAGGACATTATCACAGGAGAGGCCTATGTGTATAGAACGATGAAGATCCAGTCTTCAAGAAGCCAGTGACAGATGTAAACAAAAGAAAACCTCTTAGTTACAAGGCATATTTAGGAGAAAAACTCGTGCTATCTTTCATTATCAAAGCACTAACTTGCATTTTCAGAGAAGAATCCCCTTCTGTGTGCATATATATGCTTAAAAGGAAAAAAAGCTGATTAATTCTGTATAAGCCATGGAAATTTCATTCTGACAGTGGACCTTACAGAAATGAATAAACTCTGTGTGCTACGTAAAGATTGCTACACCTCTGTCTGAGATTATGTGCTTGTTGCTTCACAGGCCACTGGTGAGCAGAGTTGAATAAGTCTTCTGGATGTACTACCTTGAATTTTGTAAGCCTCCAGTACAGTTTCATGTTTCAGTTGCAGACCTTGGTTCTGCATTTAGTGATGATAATATAAAAATAATCAGCCAGGTAGTCCCGAAGGACTGAACTGGAAGTGTTCTGGTTGTCTCAGTTCTGATTACACACTGATGGAACAAGGTATGTTAAATTTTAAGAAATAGAAAACAGAAATTTGTCCCTTCTTCTTAAGGAATCTACCTGCTAAGTGGTGGGGAAGGGGATAAGGATAACAGAAAATTCAATAGGCAACAAAAGCTCAAATCCTTAAATGGTGAAGTCAGCTCTTCTTCTCCAGCTTAAGCAGATAAGGATTTTGATAGCAGATAGAGCCTTGGTTGATACACAGGGGTGAGGCAATATAAGGGAACGGTGTCTTTTTCTTTCTCCCCCTCCATGAATTAAAGAAAAATACTCTCAGTTCCTTTGGGTTAAATCACAGAAATCCCACTTATTTCAGAAGAAATTCTTCAGATTTATGCAACTGAAAATGAGAGATGAATCTGACTGTTTCTGTTAAAGTTTTGATCCTGCTTTCACAGGAGTCATTGGAAGTTTTGTCACTAATTTCAGTGAGAGAGAGCCCAGGACAGCAAATATGGTTTCACTGATTAGGTTCTCCCCTGTCTTTAGGAACAACAATGTTGAAGAGTTTTGTAGTTGGTTTCAGTGAGGTCAGGGCTCAATGACAAATTCAGTAACTCCCTACTTGCATCACAAGCTGTAATTCATAAATTATCAGTGATCTGAATCATGCTCTTTTTACTGAGAAAATTAGAGTGTTTTTCCCATGTTATGGCTGTTGGTACTCACCTTCAGCAGTAACAGCTTCTACACAAGCAATTAACTATTTCGTTTTATCCAAGAGAAATTTTATTTATAGGCACTTAAAAATCAAATATTGGCCTACATGGATAAAATTGTATTTATACTTGGAGAGAAAAATTGTTCTATTTTTTTAAAAAAGAAGGCTAAGTTTTGTTCTTTGTGATCCCCAAAGTATCCAGAATAAATCCACATCCATTACTAGTTACAACAGATGCCCTTCACTCTATTTGAGAGGATAACATGACTTACATTTTGTATGTTATATTCAAAGTTCATTACATTTTTATTAAACTTTCCAGAATCCAAGAGTGGTGATTAAGAAGTCCAAATTTCAACTATTATATTGACGAAGGAATAAACACAAAAGGGAAGAACTATACTGTTCCAAAGCAATCAAAATCGATTCTCTTCGCAAAGTCCCATGGCAATTTAAGGTAGAAATAGACAAGATGACAGAAAAGGGCTAAATTCAGCTTGATTTATTCTGTTATTAAAACAGGAGTTGATACATATTAGCAAGCTGAGTTGTTTTCGCTTTATTCAAGTGTAATCAAGGACAGAATTTAACCCTTGACATGAAAGCTACAGAGAAAATACTCCTCTCTCAACTGTTGCTTTCCCCTTACACTGAAGAGTGCTGGTGGAGCCAGGTGGAAGGAGCATTTGGTGATAGGGGCCATTATTTCCATGTTACCCAGACTTCAATGATTTGTTACTATTAAATACATTTAAACTAACAACTAACAAAACCCGAGGCAAAAATTCAGAAGGCAACAGCTTTCCACGTGTTATTTTACTTCAGCTCAGAGCATTTTCTGTGGTTCAGCAGAAACTCGACTCTCCTCAGAATGCCATTGTATTATTTAGTATTGGACACCCAGTGTATCATTGGGGAACAGTTTTACCCGACAAATTCTATTTACCTTTTGCTTTCTCTTTAAGCCACTTATATCAGAGAGTTGTTTCTTCTCTGGATTCCTAAGTCATCACATCAAAAAGACAAATGTCATAACATTTCCACACAATTCTACATTGCAGAAATAGCCTGTTGAATTACCAGTGAACATCTTGGCCAATAGAAAGACATAGAGGCAAATCTGAAAATCCTAAGGATTTGTTTTGTTCACACACATCAAGAATAATGACCAGAAGGTAAATGATAATTTCTTAGGAACTACAGTTGGTTAAAATGTCATTTTTACAGTGGTTTTATTAAATAGTAATTGCCTGGACTTGGCAGTTAGAAGGAGTTATTCTCATCACTTTCAGATGCCTGTAACATGGACACGTTCATATGGAGTAGATGTTAAGGTTTCCCGTTTAGCTGGTGGAGAGGAAAAGAGACTTCTCCATTGGAGTTAACCAGACTGGTTTCTGACCACCATGTTAGAGTGAGATTGAGCTGACCTCTGGAAATGACAGCTCCTCTCCACTGCCTCTGAGGGAAGCACTGAGTGAGAAGCTCTGAGGTAGCCACCTACATGCAGATGCTAAATCTGCACAGATGGATCCCACTCTTACTGTCTATAACGTAATGTTTAACCAAGCTTTACTAGTTAATTATGAAGATATTTTCATGGTTCATCATAAATATTTATAAGTCATAATACAGTTGCTATTCCCTACCTACCAGCCCTGTTTCCTTGACAGTAACCAGGCTGGCGTTGGCTTCTTCTTCGGAGTGTTTTAGCAATGGTATTGGTCATGGCACTGGAAAGGCTTCCCTAAAACAGCACCAGTAATCCAAATCTTATATCAGTTTTTCCTGGTGATCCAGGCAGTATTTACCATACACTCCCAGTGTGTTTCTACTCTTGTTTTCTGTGCCTGCTTTCTATATTTTCAAACCTTATCCAGACAGTGTGGAATAAGCACCTTTACTTCATAAACTGCACAAACGCAAATACAATTAGGCAGCATAGCAAGTGTTGATGTACAAATACAGTTGACACAGTTGTGTTGTGGAAGGAAACAACACAATTGAGCTGAATTGATTACAATTCAGTGTCATGGCACAGTAACAAAAGCCCAGCTGGATGTTTAGCTCTGAGAGGGCTTGCTGTTCAGAGGAGGTATACACCTGGTTATTATACTTCTTCCTTTAAAAGAGAAATGTATGTATGATTCAAATGATACTCACCTACCATCTAAGGGAACATCTTTCTGAAGAGAATACAATTTGAGTTATTAGGCTGGATTTTTCAAGTAAAGACTTTCATCTCTGAATATTACCAGCTTAAGTCATATAACCCAAATATTGGAATGTATTAACAAAATATGATTTCTTTTGGATATATATCTATTTATACATACATATGAATTAGAGTATTATTTTTTTTCAGTTTGGAGATCTTATGAGGAAAACCAGACCAGGATATTGGCCGTTGCCCCTCTCTAGTGTTTGTTATAGGAGAGGTTTCAAACAAATACTACAGGAAATATTTTTTATATCATTTAAAGCACTTGGTTCAGTAAATTAATGCATATGATGCTAACTAAATCCATTACAAACTAAAATTTTCCAGAATTAACACTGTTGCATTGGAGCATCTCTCTTTACTGCCAGCAAGTTGATTGTTGCAATGGGGCCTTGGCAGGAAGATTTTCTCTCAAGATGCCTTTCTGCGCCTGACCTTTTCAATTTGGCAGAGTTCAGGGTACCACAGTAGAAGCCATTTTGTAATGGGAAGATATTAATATATTCTTACAATTGCTAAGAACCTATTGAGCTTCCATGCTGTATTGCTAGTACTGGTAGAATCTCACCTTAGTCAGTCATTTCAGAGACATGTTTTTAATCTCTTTTTTAATCCATCTATGTCCATGAACAGATAAACTCACCTTAATTTGTAGTTCAGTGACATTTATGTAGGTATTTAAAATTCTAAGGCTAGCCTACTTCAAATTTGAACAATTGTTCTATTACCAGATGGTTTCTGTTCCCTAGATGTGCATCCCTAGATGTCTAGAGGTGCAATAAGTCCTCTGATTATCTTTCATGCTGTGAATGTTCCCAAAAGCAAACTTGAACTTTGCCTCATGGCTGTGATTACACAGATGTGCCAAGTTTGCTTTCTGCATGTGCGTTCACAAAAGAAATGGAATACTGAAGACTTTATGTAATTTTTTTCTTAAGTTACAGGAACAAATTTTTGACTACTAGTTTCAAGGGACCAACAATAGTTTTAAATGTGGCAAGACTTAAGGCTGATGTGTAGTTCAGTATTGTATCAGCACAATATTATTTGATCTCACAGGTCAAGGAAATATACAATGGTCTAAACAAATTAAAGTATCAGGTATCAGCATCAAGAAGAGGTAGGAACCAGTGACTTTTAAAACTGCAGATTACAATTCTCCCTTTTTCCAGAGAGGCCTGATTGTACCCTGCAGTCCTGACTGGTGCAAATTCTATATAACAGAAATTAAAACATCAATAAAGTATAACCTACCATATAGACAAAGAACTGAATTATTAGATCTCTTACAGTCCCATTCTCTGTCAGTGCAAGAGGGTTATAAACTAAAATTAAATGTTTACAGAGGATATTACCCTGGTCTGTGACAAGAAAAACCTCTCTCTTTGCTGTATCCATGGCATAGCAACTCTACCCTTTTCCCACTTCTGCAGTCAAGGAAACCAAGAACAGCCACTGATACTGTGGCCTCTTAGGATCATACCTGGAAACTGTTCTAATCCATGTTGCCATTTAGGTAGCCCCAGCCTGGCTCTACAATGAAGGCTGGATCACGAAAAATTATTTCTCCCTCAGATCTAACTAGAAGTGTTGGCCTTTCTCTGTATTTTTGATTGCTTTATGTTGCTTCTCTAGTTGTGTCTTCTGATGCTGGAAAGCAAGGAACCCCAAGCAGAAACTACCGGAATATCCTAATTTGGAAATAATTTAGGCAGAATTGATCTGAAAGAAAAAGGTGATGCCTATTATAGCAAAAGGATGCTTTAAAGGGGAAGTTGGGCATACAGGCATATGGAACTCTGGGAGTACCTTTCAATATTGTAGACTTAATTATCAAGTGATGGGAGAACTTCCCAGTGAGCAGCACAATTACATTCTTTTGGTATTTTCATTCAGAATCTACTTCGTGGTGTTGAATGTCTCCAATGACAGGCGTCTGTAACTAATCAAAGATTATCTATACAGCTTAACTTTGGATTTTGGATACTTTATGTTTTCATGATTAATCTGTCAAGAAATATTCATAGACCTCACTGAAAGTTTACATAAACAAGTCAATTCAAGAAAATAGTAAAGTGCTTATTTTAAAGGAGACCAAATGGAATGCTGTCAATCTACGTAGCACTGTTCTTACACAGCTGTGAGATAAGTGCAAATGGAATTTCTTAGACATGGTATTTATGATCTGACTTTATCTATGTTATAAAGATTTCTAGTTGATGGAGGTATGTTAAGAGTACCTCAATCTCATTGTTTACTTGGTGTCTGTGTATTTTTGTAAGAATCATCAATTAGAGATTCCATATTTTTTATGATGTAATTTAAAAGGATTTTTTTTTCAGTTACCTAGTTGCAAAATACATGGAAAATACTATTTTTCACTACAGTTTTTAAGCCTTTATTAAGATTGGTCAGAGGCAATTGGTAATCAACAGAATATAAGCAGTAGAGGGTCAAGATCAAAAGATTTCAGAAAATAATACCGGTGTGCAAAAGGTCTAGGACTTGGCTTTTCCTTTTAACTTTTGCAAAAGCCTTTAGAAACGTCACCCTTATCAATGAGCTCCCTTCTGCAATCAACACAAAAAATGGGAATGGACAGTTAAAATTATTTTTGTGCAGAGCAGTCATTTACACTACTTAACAGTAGACATGAGAATCTGAAAAACAAATCAAAATTGTACCTCATTCTTAAGAACTGTGGGGAAAAAAAAAAGTTCTCAGAATAGCCAAGGAGACACAATCAGTATCATGATGACAATACATTGACTTGTTCAGTGCCACTTTTGTGCCTCTAACAGAGCAAAACTGCTTAAAACTTTTAGTGGAGGTTTCCCTATTGCACCGAGCCTTCAGTTGGCAAAGAGGTAACACAAACTGGGATTTATTCCTCCTGAGCTCTTTGGTGCAAAATATATTTTGGGATGAGGAGACTGCTATTGGTGTGTGCCAGTGGCATTGCATCCTAATGGGATTGCTGCCAGCTGGAAGAGATTGAAACCAAGTTGGAATTGCAGTAAGGTGGTTTGGGCTGAAAGCAAGTCACCTGTGAGTTCTGTAACTATTGCCTGCTTTTGTGCCTTTGGCAGAGGTGGGCAGACAGTTTTCAGGCATTTTCTTGGAATTGAGAGGTAGAGAAATTTTATGTGCCTTGTTTTCTGGAATGCCTGTAGCTTTTGGGGTTGATAGTAGATTATGAATTGTTCTACTACTACTACTACAAAGATGCATCCTGGTGGAAAATTTTTCAGCCTTGCAGCAACAAAGATGCAAAAGTTGTTTGAAAGTCAAAGGTGGCTTTAAAAGACAGTAGCCCTTGTCATCTTTTCATAGTTAAAATATTGGTTCCAAAACCTCAATTTAAAAGTCTTGAGGTATGCTGTAAATGAACCAAAACATAACAAAAACTGTGCTTTCAAGCACAATTATCCTGGTAGTTATCAATGAAGAAACAGTGTGATACCTGACCAGTGGTACCTGAGATCACTGCAAATGCAGCCCCCATACCGCACCCCAGCCAGCCAAGTAATCTGAGTGCCCTCCAGGGTGTTCTTATAGTCCTTTAATGAAGTTTTCAAGATGAATTATTCTTCTGTTGTACATTGTGGATATTTGTCTCTCCCCTCTCCCCTTGGTAAATCTGCTTTGTGAGTTTAGGGTGGATTTGGAATCCCTACAGCTGCAATAGCTTTTGCACCCAATATGCCTTGCTGAAGGCTGGATGTGCTCTGGGTAACTTCCACCATATGTACTATTTCTTGTCCCAGATCTGTGCCTGTTTCCCATAGCTGTTTTAACAACAGTATCAACTGTAGATCTTCAGTGAGCAAAAAGAAATAAAATGGTGAGTCATCAGCTTTTCTCGTGCATATCTCATCTGTGTGAAATGCAGAAAGCTAACTAGAATGGCTAGGAATCAGCGATAAAATTCCAGCTTTATGTGCCGTCTTAATAGTAGGATAGAGTGTTACCAGAAGTATTTTTTTCCTGGTAATACGAGAAATGAATAACTAAGGATCCACTGCTGAATAATGAATAAACTAAAGGCTCAATTAGCACCTTTCAGCTTTAAGATAATTTTAGCGCCACAGCTACTTGAGTCAAGGAGAGATGTCATGAGAGTAAAATGAAGAGAAAAGCAACTACCTGAGATCCTGGTGTTAAACCTGTGCTGTGAGGGTGCTGTACATTTAGCTGGTTAGTGAAGCTCCCACTTAAGGTGATGGGACAGCCTCATGCAGAAAAAGATCTGCAAAATTTGGGGGGTTTACTATTGAGCAGTATATCAGTTACTATGAGCAGTAGTGTGTAGTATCATAAATCAACCTATCAGTTCTCAACATATGATTCAAGAGCCAGCTTCAAACAAAATTAATGAAACTATAGGGGTCACAAAATGATGAGCTGACCACTATGTACCTTAAAGAAGAGACAATTTCAGTTGAGGTGTTATACAAAAGGGAAACTTTTCTGACCTCAGCAAAGAAGAGCTTGTACAATAGGAGAGATGGATTATTTAGAGACAGAATTAAAGGACTAAAGGATAAGTGAAAACATAGACATTTTGGCTATATGACTAGGAAGTTTGCAGGACTATAGAGAATAAAAAAATTGTAACTGGCGGAAAATATCTGAATGATGACAATGCCCTTACATATAACACAACTTGAACAGGAGTAGTAATTACCCTCCTCCCCCTCTCTCTTCACACACATACGCACGTATACACATGAAAGTACTGGCACGTAACATGAAAGTGTTAATAGAACACCAAAAAATCATCAGTATGTGCAACAAAATTTGAAGCAACAGCTGCTAATACTACAAGTAGTAGTACGGTTACCAATTAAAAATAACAAAACATCAAGAAAAATTATTGTTTTTTAGTTTATCTTGAATAACAAAAATAAATCCACCATCATTTATAAGTTCCAGGTTTGGGGAAAAATAACTACAAACTTGCTTGAAACTAAAAAGGGACAACTTTTCCCAGATAAATCTAAATCATGGTACTCCTATGTTAAACTACATACCGAGATTAAAAATCTACACAAGATTCCTCAAAAGATGGGCTTATATTTAGTAGCTTATTTTTTTACCTATCAATTTAAAAAGTAATTAATTAATATTAATCAATATACAATACCTACTGTTTGATATTTGTTTTATAGACAAAAATGTATTCTTGGAATGATATGAAAGTGATCCACAGTGCTGACAGAATCAGTATAGCCCTATGAATAGGTGAAACCATCCAGCCAAGTCTTGTCATAGTATGACTCCAAATGTATGTGGTCAAATCTGGCTTCTGTTCTTATAAGATTAAAGAAACCTATGAACAAACACATATAGTGAATACCAGCAGAAGCTAGGCTGGGAACATGTACATACAGGCAAGAATTTAATGTTGAAACACAATGATACTGATTATGCCTCAGCATCTCCTAGTAATACAGTAATGCTGAGATATATAAAAGTAGGGAGCTGAAAGTTAAACTTTTTTTATATCTCTTCTTACAAAAGTTCTCAGCGTAGATATTCCAATATATGAAGAGTACGAATCATGCACCAAATATTAAATTTTCATCCGTAAAACAGTCTATATTGCTGGCACTTTGGTATTGTGCTTACAGTGTTTTTAAATACACTGTGTTTATTTTCATCCTGTTCAAAACCAAATACAGACTCATTTCAAAACCTACTAAGATAACAAAGCCACTACTTTTTATGGTAAGTGGATCACAACCACAGCACTTTACAGGGTTTGGGTTGTTTTAACTCTTATTTTTCCCTTAATAAATACTGTTACTGTTTCTGATAAGGAAGAACTATGAAGCGACACTCAGAAGTGTCACTTATCATAGGGTGCTATTTCATCACAATTGCCTAAGTTCCTGTAGCTCATTTTGCATTCTTAGTGCCACACAGAAATATTCACCTTAACAGAAAAAACAAGGTTGAATAAGAGGAAAAACCTAACATTACCTAAAGAACTTAAACTCTTCAGAGCCCAAGTGGTGAAAAACACACAGAGACTATTGCTAAAGATGTTTGCACCGCTGCTGTAGCTTCACTCTGGATAAACCAGGCCTTTAGCCTCTACAAATCTGCGACCTGCATCTTCATCCATGACCAACTTGCTTATTTAAAGTCTGATAAGAAGGAATTTTACCACTCCAGTGTTCTCTAACGTTCAGTGTACGTTCAACATAAGCTTCTTATAATCAATTGCAAGTTAGGAGGCAGCAGGGAGTGATTCGGATGCCTCTGCCTTGTGGTGGTGGGTGTATAACAGCAGCAACTGCAGCTGGGGTGTGAGGAGGGTGTGATCACCCTTCCAGAGGGAGGCAATTGAAAAGAGAGACTGAAAATAAATCCTAGTAGCTGCTAAACCTCAAAAGGATGCTAGGTTCTTTCTGGCAGCAGCAATTAGTTGGTGGGGTTTTGTGTTGGTGTTTTGTTTTCGTTTTTTTCAGGGGGAGGTGTCAGTGAAGGAAAATTGGGAGCTAAATGAGTTGATGCATCAGAAACCAAGGTCCTTTTGCTTTACTGTGAGTGAAGAAGAACTTAGTTCCTATTGGTCTGTACAGAACTTTACCTAGATGGCAAAATGATGTACAAGTCTTAGCTTGGCTTTTGAAACCAGGAGCTTATTAGCCATTGTACCATGTTGTACTTAAATCTCTCTGGTTGCAGAGTTATGTTCTGTGAAGTAAAGCATATCTGTGTTTTGGATTTGGCACAAAGCAATTCCATATCAAAACCAGAACGTGGGTAACTTCCTTCATATTCATCTTATATTAAAAAAAAAGGTTGAATTAGAGAGTAACTTCAACAAGAGCTCAGCTGTCTGAGATGTACCTGCTGAAGCTCTTGCAGGCAGCAGGATTGTACGACTGTCAAAGCTTCTGAATTTCAAAAGAGAAGCAGAATGAGACCAGGCGTAGGCTGCAGCTGTAATCTGTGCTTGGTAGCATCCAAGTCCTCTCCCATGAGTCACACTACTGAGAACATCGTGGATTCTCTTCGGCCTCTTGGGATTTTTTTTTTTTTTTTGCCCTGGACTGCAGTCTAATACTTCTTCCACTCCTCATCTCCCTTCTGTGGATAAAATCATGTTTTATTTGAGTTGTTAAGATGAAACTTAAAAAATCCACAGTTCTGATACAGATATCTTCTGACATAGTTCATATGGTTAATTTTATATGTGGCCTAAGGCTGGAAAATACTCTCTATCCTACCTACCAAATTAAGCCCTGACGATAGCCCTGCCTTTTATGCTGATATTGACACTCTTCCTTTCTTTATTATATTTGCAACAGCATTTTAATGCATGATTCTGTCTTGTGAGGTTGATAAACTGACAAAGCTGCTGAAGTTTTCTTGTCCTTCTCTAAATTAGACCATCATGAGAACTGTTGGCTTTATTCTTTCACTGCTTTCCTGTCCTGCTTTCCTGTCCTACTATTTTCCATTTTGACCAGCTCTTTGATGCTTTTCCTGCACCATGTTGCTCTTTCCTCTCATGCTTTCATTGAGCTGCTGCATCTGAACTCCCTCATGATTCACGTGAATCTTCTATATTCCTTTTTTGACTTTTTCTCATGATGGTAACTTATTGCTCCTGCATACTGATTCAACCTATGTCTGTTTTTCTGTTTTTTTCATTCACCAAGGTTCTTTTGATTTGTTCTCTGTGAAACATTACTCATTCTCTGTTGCTTAGTTCCCAGCTTTAACTATCACATTGCCAGTCCTCTTCTCCCATGCTCTCACCCAGCCTTTCCATGAATTCACTGTTCATTACTTCTATTGAAACTGTTCCTATATTTAGCTCTTCTCCTTCCAAAACCTTTTGCTCTGCCTCTCCCTGCAAGGTCTGTTCTTGCCAACTTTCCAGTCTTGATTCACTCCCAACAATGTTCTTTCTCTAGCAAAACCATTCTAATGGAAGTCTGATGACCTAGGCAATTTCTTCCACCATGAACACCCTGGATTTATTCTCTCCTTTTTCCCCCTTCCTAGTGTAATTAAATTCCATATGTGCAGAGCCATCTTTATAGCTTCTGAGTCAATCCTTTCCCTCTAGTCTTTTTTTTTGCTGTGTGCAGATTTCTGCTGATCTTATGCCAGTATGATATAGTAAGATGTGCCCATCTGCTCTTCTCGCCTCGTCTTTCCTTCCTCTCTTGCTATCTCTTCTCTCCTCTTTTCATGGATACGTGAATTTCTCACTTCCTGTGTTGATATACCATTCAGTTAACCCTAGAAATCTTACCTAGCTTCTGTGACTTTACTCTCTCATTCCTTCTTGCCTTAATCTTTGCCTTTCCTCCAATTCTTTCTCTTGAAACCCCAAAGCAGAACAATTGTGATATATTTCTGTCTCCAAGAGGCTTTCTTATGCATCACCACAGATAAAACTCATCTGCTGTTTCCATGATTCCCATTTACTGGCGCATCTTCTCCTTGCCTCTTGCTTGGCCTTGAGCTTCAGTCTTTGAATCTTCATTGGCTGCTTTTCTCTATTGCATTAAACAAGCCTCTTATCTTCAGGACACTGTTATCTGTACCCAGACACTCATGTTCTCACTTCAGAGATTCTGATTAGCTCGTGCCTATCACTGGAACACCTAAAACAAGCATGGGTTTGCTTTATTATGTCACCTTTTATGCACAGGGAGAGAAACTTCCTTTTACGGGGCTATATTGTTCTTCTGTTACAAATCCCTCTTAAAATTTCTTTTGATAAAACTACCAAAATGTCCTTATCTTTCACAAGGTGTTGTGTGCAGTAAGATTGAAAGAGTGATAGGAAATTTGTCATTATATTCATGAGCAAACCTGATGTTTACTAGTGCTTTCTTTTTATGTAATAAAATAATCTTCTTAGCCCTGTAAGATTCATGAAACAGCAACCCTGTGGTAGTGAGTCTTAGCTCTTGAATCACCCACATAAGGGTTATGGTCCCACCAATGACAAACACCAAACAGCAGCTCTAATGAAGACATAACCTACACTGCTGTCATCACCTGAGGTGCTTACAAAACAGAGTGGGTACAGCACTTTATTTGTTGCTTTATTGCACACTTTTAAGTGAGTCTGATATTTCTATGTCCCTAAAGCAGATGCTGTGTGTGTTGTTTCTTCTCGCCCTTGTCTAGCAGCCAGGATTTCCTGCACACCCACTGTTAGACTCACTGTAATATTCTTGTTCTTGTAATGCTTTTTTATGCCAGTCTAAAGGTCACCTCTAAACCGGCTGCTGTGGCAGATTCTGGTCTTAGCCGAACTGCTGTGAAGCGCAGGCAGTTCCCTGTGCAGTCACAGACACTGCTCTGGGTTTTTGGCCATGCAGCTCAGAATAGAACTGTTGTATATCTGGCTCTATTCAAGAGTCAGTCACTGTTATGTTCTGGTTGTGCTGGTGCTTCTTCTCACTGTTTCACAGTAGTTTGCAGATGTTGCTAAAAGAGTTTGTAATTTAAATGACTACCAAGTATTTTAGCTATTGATGCTTCACAGGATTTACGTTTCCAACTTCCAGTAGTATGTGGGGTGTGCATAGTTAAAAGAAAAATAACTAATAGGTTTTTGTTGAATGCTTGGTTTATAAGGAATACTATGTTTTCACTACAGGTTATTACATTTCCCTAAATCTTGGATGAAGCCTTTATGTTAAATGTTGGCTGGGTGATACACTCAGCTAGTGGATATTCCTAATTAGCATAATTTGTATTGTGGTACAGTTAAAGTATGTTGGATATTTTCCAAACAATAGACAAAGATGCTTAAGCTAATGAATATAATACCTCACTGCACCAAATCTGTTCTACCCTATGTCAGGTACACTTGATTACATAGTAATAGGTCTATACCTACATGTAAAACCATCAAGTCATTTTCTCTGTGTTCTCCATTATTTCCTTGTAAAACTTCCTTCTGCTATGTATCACAGAATGGCACCCCAAATGAAAATTTTATTAGCTGAGCTCCGATTTTACGCCACAAATCTGAGTATTTCTATAAAATCACAGTAAGAATCAGCAGATGAGAACCTAATGGACCTACCGATTGTCCTTCTGGCAAGTGTGCGGGAAGCAATTGTCTGTGGGGCTTGTAACAGTCAGTGCTGGTGACACTAAGGAGCTCATGGTATAACTGAAAAAAGGCTGCTTAGTAGAACACTTGACTTCTTCCTCAGTAAATACCTTGCGTATGTCCTGGTATATCATACTCCCTTGTGTCTTCTTCTCTTTCATTAATAGTGTAAGAAATGATTGAAAGTTAAAATATGCAGAAATAAGGTTTTGTTAAAGCACAGAAATTCTCAGTGGATGTGTATAATCATTAGAAATTGATTACAGTAGCTTGCCCTACACTTCTAAGTCTTAGATGTGTTCTGTGCCACTTCCTGCTAGATTTGCTCATGTATGCTTTTACATGGGTGTAAAAGCTTGTTACTATGTGTGAATGGGCTGGTGGGCATGAAGCTAAATTATCAGACTATTGGTACCACTTGCATTTGAGGGATAATACAGCCTTTTGCCCACAATTCCAGCAGAAATTCCTGCTGCCAGCAGCACACTGTATGCACAGTCTATACTGACTGTGATAGTCACAGCCACTGGTTTTGTTCTCAGCTTAGGAGTCACTGCCTTTCTACAAGATCGTGGGGGAAACATCTTTCAAGGCAGGTTCTGTAACTCTGCATTCCATGATGATGTGTCAGTAGCTAATTAATCCAGAGACAATACTTGACTCTTTCCTCATGAAAGTGTTTACAATTGAATTCTTCTTCCCTATCCCTCCTTTCCCTTTGTTGCCATAACTTGGGAACATGTTGGGAAAAGGGATAAGTGTTTATGATTACACACACACGGATCAGTTTGCATAAGCCAGATGTGATGGATAGGGGCAAAGATCAAGCCTAGATATGAAACCAACAATAATGACTGGTTTTATTGGCCATGAATGGGTGGTCAGAAGAACATGGTAGCACTGAACAGCTGCTCAGGTTAACAGGGTTCAACACTTTTACAGAGTAACCCATCCAGATTTTTGTTCAGGTATCCTTCCCACTCCAGAAATTGGCAGCATTACTCTTTTGATAATGGAAATAGATCTCTGTTATGTCAGGATTTGGGGCGTGTTAATCTCATCTTGTGGGAAAAGCTACCCATTCCAGTCATGACAAAATAGCCCATCTACAGCATCAGACTTAAAAATCCTGTATTTTCTTAACATTTTGAGCAGCTTCAATTATCAGGAGAAGGTAGATGTGTTCTTTTATTAGACACACATACACAGTATAATCGAATAAAAAGATTTTTTAAAACAAATTTTAGACAAGTGTGCACAGTGAAAGGAAGCAATAGGGCTTTTGACTAGAGTAACTGAAAAGACACTTATCTAATTAGAAACTTACAGCCATAAAACACTTACTTGTTTAATATGAAATCTGATTTTAAAAATCCAACAAATTCTAGACTGCTTTATTTTCTGAATGTATTTCAAGAAAAAGCAAACCTGGTGAGAGGAAGTTCATCTGTAGCCAGGGCAGTAAACTGTAGTAATGTAATAGTTTGTGAAGTTTCCTGAATTTTAAAAAGTATTGACTGTGAACATGAGAGATGCTTTTCTCTGTATGTGGGAAAACCTACTCAAATAAATCAAACTTTCTTACTGTAGTATTACTATTTGAAAATAGTATTTACTACTCTGCCTTACAAAGCAATAATAGAACCACCTCCTTGTGTTACTACTTGAAATAATGATATCCAAATATCATTGCAATGTATGCAATAGGAATGACTAGAAGTTAAAAAAGAAGAAGAAATTCAAGAGAGTAAAACTAATGTATATTTACATACTCCTGGTCTTTCCTACAATAAGGAGATCCTACTTTATCCTTTTTTGTGTGTGTGTGTTAAACATATTAATGAATGGCAAACAAAATAGCTGATATGTAAGACATTGTGGAATATGAATGACGCATTGGAATGTATTGTGGAAATAGGCAACAGGAAATACTCTACAGAATGTATGAGCTGAATGAAAAGAAAAAAATTATTCTTGAGAGAGTCTTTCTACCAAATCATTTGTCCTAAGTGTTTTGAGGCAACACGGAGTTTAAAAAAAGATCTGCTTGTCTTACATGGTCATAAAATCTCCAGATTTATCCAAAGTACTGATGCCTTTTGGAAGGAGTATGTGCCCTCCTGCCGCTTGTTGCTAACAAACCTCTTTTGGTCAGGATGGAACTACAATAAAGAGAGGGAGTCTCATATGTGTTTCTTGCAAAATTCTTCACCTGTAATCACAGATCCATAGAAAATGTCATAAAGAATTCAGCAAGTGGTTTTATCAATGACTTGAAAATGAGGCCTCTGATGATGAGGATTTAAAGGAAAACCAATTTGAAATATCCTGAACATGTCAGAATAACAGATTAATGGAAGCAACTCTCATTTCTATGTAAGTAAAATACGAATCTGGCCTGATATCTAATAATGGAATTTCATTCTCTCTGTGTGTGGCTGGAAAGTTATTGATTAAGAAACAGCTTCCTCAACTCTAACTTTTCGTTTTCTATTGGACAATTGGAAAAAGTGAATTATTTGAAGAGAGTATAACTCCTCATTTGGGAGGGTTTTCCTTTCCACGTCTTCAGAGTAAGTAAAGTTGTGCTAATTACCATTCTATTAGCATGTACACTATTCTTTTAATTTTCTGCTGATTAATCTGTTCTTCATGTGCTAATGTCCTTCTCTCATCCAAAGAGAAGCAAGATAAATATAGCTGATATTAAGACCCTCTTGCAGAATTTTTCACCAGGTAAGAGCATGGTGCATTTGGGGCAAAGGATTTGGATGTCTTTACATTTAAGATACCCAAAATGCCTAAATTGCCAGCCTGTTCAAGCACTGTGGTCCCTACAGGCAAAGACAACAGATAAGCACTTCAAACTGTTATGGAGAGGTGACTCTCTGTACTGACTGGATAGCTTAGAATAACTCAGAATAAGATTGTCATGGTTAGTTAGAATGTTAAGTACAAGAGGTTGCAAGTAGTTGTAGTTATATTCATTTCCTCACAAAAGCTTGAGGTTCTGGCTTGGAACACTCTGTCTCTCTCCTGGTAGTGTGGAATCATTCTCTTTACTAAGTATTTTAATTTATTGTCACATCCACATTTAAATATTGATAAGTTCAAGCAGGAAAACTTCTAAAGACTTTTACAACAAGTTTGAAAATAGTATTTGGGAGGCTTAGTTTTATCAAAACGTAGCAGAAAGTTTTCTTTAGTAGACTCTGAAATTTTTCATAGGGTTACCTCTGAGGGGATCTCAGTGATGCGTACTTTAGTTTGCAAATAAACTCCCTGAGGACCCTCTAGGCACAAGTAACAGGCAGCAGGAGAGGTGCCAAGGTGGGCTGGGGCAGCACTCAGTGAGGCAGCCGTGACATCTGTGATTGTGCTGCCCACTGTGCTCAGAGCTTAGTGGGAGCAGCAAGCCCTTCCTAGAAGAGAGGCAAATGATCACCAATCAGCTGTTAGTAATGTGTTTTCCCTCTGCGAGAGTAACTGCTTCCTGCTGTTGCTTTCTGCAGAGTTCCAACTAGTAGGCTTAAACTCTAATTTGGGAAGAATAATTGCTCAAACGGTAACTTAAAAGCTCTCTGGCCTTGCTTGGGATGGTGTTTCCTGTGCTTCTTGTATGAAAAATTCACCTTGTAGTCACTTTTACTGTAGCTCAGAATTTCCTATATCGAAAGTGAGAGAGAGGAGGCTCAACAGTACTTAGCTTGCCTATGCAAAGAAGCTTACAAAGGTTGTTGTAGTAGTGCATCTCTTTATTGATTAAGCAAGATGCAGGTAACTGTGTTTAACAGTACTGTTCTCCAAAGGGAAAAAAGAGCTGTTAAAAAGATCAGTAACTCTTCCTTTCTCAAAATCATGAAGCAAGGTTAATCAGCTGCTTTTCCTTCTCAATTTAGTTATTTAAATGCTCAGGGCAAATAGGTAAGACGAAAGAAAACTCAGGAGAACATCTGTCTGAGTACAAGATATTGATAGAAATAGAGAGACCGGGAAAAGTAGTTGTGAGTCTTTCATTTTCTATTTCAGACAAACCACTCAGAACAGGACTGTGCAGGAAAAGCACTACCATAAGCTCTTGCTGAGGGAGAAATTGGGGCACAGCTCAGCACAGTTTGTTTTCATGTAGGTTTAGATAAAACACAGAAGGCTGAAAGGGAGATTTGATTTACTATTGTTCAGAAAACCCATTTTCTTCGCTTGCGAGCTTCAGCTATCCCTATGCTTTTACTATAATTTTAGATATTTACTTTTCTTTACATATTTTTCCATCTGTATATTCCATCTGGAATAATAAAAGGTTTAGAAGTCTAGAAGAGGAGGAAAAAGTGAGAGCCTTGCTGCAAGGAAGCAGAGTCTCTCATTCATTTCTTTTCCTATTGTTTGGCAGGTGGAAAGCACAGATTTACAGAGCTGAACTGGATCAGCTGAAGAAGTGGGGGAAGAGAAACAAAACAAGTACAGTACCAGTGAAAAAAGCTTCAGCTTCATCTCGCAGCATCACCACAGCAACCAGAGAATACAATCAGAAGAAACGGCTAGAGCAGAGAAGGCAGAAGTGTGGCTCCTTACCTTTGGACACAAGGCAGCAAAATAATTATGCAGAGCAGAAAAGGATATTTGATGGTTCTAGACAAACTGTGGCAAAGGGAAGTGTCCCATCACTAACAGGAATGTGCCACACTTTATGCACTGGAAAAGGGAGTGCCATGAGATCTACTGAAGAGACTATTTCTGTGGTTGCATATCTACATGTGTTTGCATCCCTGCTGGGGCTGAATTAGGTGGCTGTAGGCATCGGGGACCATCAGGTATTGGATAGTGACCTTTTTTCCATTCAGGGTCTACCTGGCACGGGAACTGAAAGACACAACAGATCTTTTTGAGAGACACCAACAGAGGGAGACAATCCGCACCCTTTCCCTTCTGTAACTGCCTGCTGTACCATGGGATGTCGGCAAAGCTCTGAGGAGAAAGAGGCAGCGCGGCGGTCCCGTAGGATTGACCGCCACCTGCGCTCTGAAAGTCAGCGACAACGAAGAGAGATAAAACTCCTCCTCCTGGGCACCAGCAATTCTGGGAAGAGTACTATCGTAAAGCAGATGAAAATCATTCACAGTGGTGGCTTTAACTTGGAGGCCTGTAAGGAATACAAACCTCTGATTATCTATAATGCAATTGACTCTCTCACACGTATCATTCGGGCGCTGGCCACACTTAAGATAGAATTTCACAATCCTGACAGAGCATATGATGCAGTGCAGCTTTTTGCCCTGACAGGCCCAGCCGAGAGCAAAGGTGAGATTACCCCGGAGCTCCTGGGGGTGATGAAGAGGCTGTGGGCAGACCCCGGCGTGCAGGAGTGTTTTTGCCGCTCCAACGAGTACCACCTGGAGGATAACGCTGCATACTACCTGAACGACCTGGAGCGGATTGCAGCTCTGGACTACATCCCCACAGTGGAAGATATTCTGCGGTCTCGGGACATGACCACAGGCATTGTAGAAAATAAGTTCACCTTCAAAGAGCTGACTTTCAAAATGGTGGATGTGGGTGGACAGAGATCTGAGCGTAAAAAGTGGATCCACTGTTTCGAGGGGGTTACAGCAATAATTTTCTGTGTGGAGCTGAGTGGGTATGACTTGAAGTTGTATGAAGATAACCAAACAGTAAGTGCACCTTCTGCTCCTTGTTCTCTTTCCTTCTGCTCCTTTCTCTTTCACCAGTATTTGACCTTTATTTCTTCCCCTCCTTTATTCCCTCCCAAGGTGGCAATCCCTGAGTTCCCTGCCCTTTACATCCTTCCCCTCACACTCAATCTTTAGGAAAACCCAGAAGCTATGGTACCTTTATTTGGATCGTTTTCCCCACTGGACAGAGTTAGTTATTTGATGTTACTTTTGGGAAATGGAGGTGCTCTTCACATGACAGGCAATTTATTATTTTTTTGGTGCCTTTGAGCTAAATGTTTACATGGTTAACTGTTACTTCAAACACCACTTTAAAAGTTACGCTATAGTGATGTCCTGGTGTACAGGGATGGTGGGTTCTGATTATAGTTGAGTTGTGAAGTCTGCTGAGGGTGAAAGAAATACTTTCACATCATTTTCAGACATATTAGGAAAAGTATTTTACATCTAGACCCTGACTATGAGTTATTTTATTTCTTGACACTCTTTAGACTTTTCCTGACTTGCTGTTCAGATTTAAAAATCAAAAATAACTACCTGAAAGGGAAACAAATCAATATACTTTGAAGAATCCTTATGGACATTGGTCCACACAGGACCAACATTAGTACCTACATGGGTACATTAAGGTACTGCCACTCATGAGAAAAGCCCTACAAATAATAGAATTGCAGAGTGTAAAATGCTTCCTGGCGTAGTTTCTATGCTGAAGACAATTGTTAAATAAAACTAGTCTACTGCCAAACATAACTTACTGCTTGAGAGAGTATGTAAGAATCTGGCTGATTTATAAACTGTGAAAGTTGAGCAAATGATCTGTATGAAAATGATAACTTCTGTGATCCTGTTGACAGAAGTGGAGAAATGCTATGCATGAACTTTGTCTTTATTGAAGATGCATTAAAGTAGTGATTGACAGATGGTAAAAAATGAGGAGAAAACCAGTTCTGCATATTGTGGGTTCTGATTATAGCTGAGTCGTGAAGTCTGCTGGGGGTGAGATTGTTGTAGTGACACCAGTGAGCAGAAGGGAGAACAAAAATAATGCTCGAACTATCAGCTGCCTGGACAACTTTTCCTTTGTGTGTAATTTTAAGTGATAAAGTAAGTTAAATTTATCCTGCCTGAAAACAAATAACAGAAGGGGAAGGCTGAATTTTGCAGGGCCTTTTGTCTTTCTCCTGCTATGCTTTATTCTGGATAATATCACTTCCAGCAACAAAATCATCTGAGCTGACACTTTGTAGGCCTGGACAATCCAATATTTTTACTTGTCTGTTTAACATATTTAGTGATATTTAGTTGTTTACTAAAGAGAAAGATAAATTCATAATTATAGTTCATTTTCTTTCCTCTACTTTTTGTGCTTTCCTCTGTCACTCTGTAACAATATTTTTCATGCTTATCTAGGGTTATCTGCAAATGTTATCTGTGTCTGGTTTCATTTCTACAATGTCTTAGGAGGTTTTTCCCCCTACCTAATGGAATAAATATAGCTTTATCTTTCCATGCACCATAGCTAGTTAGCATGAGTCAACCATGTAATAGCTGCCTCTTCTTTTGACACAGTTGCAAAATTGGTTTGTAAAATACCTTTGGATTGCAATTGATTTATTGTATGATTATTATTTCTGACCAGCACTCTGAGAAGATTGCCTTAAGTTTTTATATCCCATGCTGATTTCTTCTCTATTATAACAAATAAATTCCTTTTCTTATTTTTCATGGTTCTTAGCATCTGATTGACCCATTCTATCTTTTATTACATATTAAGATGTCATTCCCTGGCCTTTGCTAATGTTACATTTTAAAGTAATATTTTTTTGCCTTCTTACATATTCCATCCTGTACTTGGAAGGCATTACCCTTTAATATCAAAGTGTCTCATCTTTATTTAAATTTCTCCTTAAATTAACATGCGCTAGAGAATGTTGAATAATCGGTACTCTCAAAAGTTACTGCTGCTGCCTGTCACCATGAAAACGATTCTTTCCGTTTCTTTGTGAGTGTCCCCCTCTGCCCAGCTCTGTGCACTCAGGTCTTTGTTTCATGCCTGCTATCCATTCTCATAGATGATTTTTCTTCCACAGCCTGTAGCTGCAACAGGGTTTGAGACTTAGAAACACTTCAAAGAAGGAATAATAAAGCACATAATGAAATGAGTTAAACATGAGTTTGTGCCTGAGAATTCCTGAGGTCAGTAGTCACAAGAGATTCACATGATGCAGGAGATACCAAATAAAGATTGTACAGGTCTAAAAATGACACTAGTTCAGTAATTTTATAAATACAAATGTCAGAGGAAAACTGCTTGCAGGTACTAAGTAATTTTTATTCCTTTTCTTACAGCCACTGAAAATGAATATAAAAATTAAATTTTAGGCTTTTTGAGGATACTTTTGTAGCATCTTGTTAAAAGGAAGATGCAGATGAAAAAGCCAAAATGCTGCAGCAAACAGTTCAGGTTGGAGTAGGCCTCATGTACCACTAATTGCTGGGGTCATAATGGAACCTCTCAATTATCTAATAATACCTGGGAAGCCTTCTGTCCTATATTAATTGTATGATTTTGAACTGAAATCCTGTTTCAGATAGGAGTTTTTTTATGAAGTAAACAGTATCGGTAACATTTTTCTTCTCTTTATTTCCTAAGGCCGAATATTTAAGGGGCTTATTTGCCTTTCCTGATACTTCAGCTTTTTAAGTAATACAGTGTATTAAAAATCCTTTCTGGCATGCAGTTCTTTTCCTGCAATGCTGATACTAACAGTCAGGACAGAGGGGAAATTGTGATCCGTGTATCCATAGCCCTTATAGCACCTGTTATTATCAGTAGTAAAACATCATGTCAGAAAACGTTTTTCTGACAAACTAAGTCACTTGGGAATCCTAGAAAAAGATTGACCTAAACTGTTCCATTTTTTAATGAAGCTTTTCCATTTCAAGATGTTTCACAGTGAAGTTTGTGTGGGAGTAAAGCCTAGATGACTTCAGCATTCATGTGTGCAATCTTGCAGCACTGCAAATGAAATTCTAGCCTTTTGTCACTTAAGAAACTAATATACATAGTTCCTTACCAAAGTTTAACTTTATATAGTAATGCATGACAATTCCAGCCTGAAGACTTGCATCCAAGCATACATCTTCTAAAATATGTAAACAACAGTAAAGTAACGAACATACAGAACAGGAAATGATTGATGAACTGCCAATTTAAAAATCAATTTTTTACTACATATTCTTTGAAGTCTGAAGATTTGTTTTTGGTTACATTGTTCACTGTAACTGTATGCTTCTTATATGGATATTCTTCCATAGAACACATGGGACAACAATTTTTCATATTTTGAATTTGTTGCCATACCCTGAACTTTACATTCTATGTAATTTCAGATACTAACAGTAACTTTATAGGCAAATAATTCTAAAATTATTCACTAAATTAATTCCTCTAATTGGAAAAAAAAAGTCATAAATGTGATAATGCATCACACTATGGAATATTAAAAATAGACTCTATCTGATGCCACTGTATGATTGCAGGAAGATGACAGCATCAGATCGTAAAAGCCTCTGAAGCTCTGCTGTGAGGTTTATCTATTTCATGTCAATAGACTAATCCCTAAGACAAACCCATATTTAAACCCACAGATAAAAAGTATTTTTGTCACTGTAGAGCAGTAGGCTTAATTAGAAGAAATTCAGGCGGACAACAACAGAAAGACTTTTACCTGTTTTGGAAAACCATGGCATGGAAGTAATGGACCTACTGGGATGTATTTGTCTACTTTGGTATTCAGTGTTGGTTGTCAGACTTAAGTCTGAATTAGATGACTGCATTTCCCAGCATATTTAGGGAACAGCAGGCGATGGCTCAAATCACCCTATGACAAACGCCTGAGAGATGATGTAACTCTCTTTTTTTGGTCTCCTTGACTGGCTGTATTCAAAGCTCCTAGACTGGGCAAGGTGTTTCACTGTGATTTTTAAATTAATTCCAAGCATTACAGCACTAAGGTAAATAAAACATTGAGACAACAGGAGTGGCAGAGTGTTCCTAAATAGCCTGTGACCTTCAGGCTCAGAATAGTTCTTAGGGGAAAGAAATGGGTGGGTACTGACAGATTAATAAACAGAACATAAGTTAAAATCTCAGTTATCCAGTAATACTACCATTCTTCAAATTCTCAAAGAAGGAAAAACGCCCAAACAAAACCCAGCTGAATTCCAGTAATGCCTATCAATCTAGAGGCAGTAAAGCTTGCTCTGTAATTGCAGGGTTAAACCAGCCACCAGCATAGTACACATGAACACAAGGCACCTGTCAAGCACTGGGAGAATTGTAATGAGTCAGAAATGTCTCTGCCTCTCTCAATGGGGTTGGAAAGCCATGAACATCTCAAACACATCGTCATCAAAAAGATACAAGTGAAATTGGAGAACTGGTTATAGCACGGCAATGACAGAAGTTAGAAGGGGAATACACTCGAGCATTACAAGGTTCTTCGACAGCGTATTGTCATCTTTATGTACAACTCTCTAGATGACTGTATTGCAAATCATTTACTTAAAAGCAAATTCTAAATTTGTCCTTGAAGAATCCCTTGAACAGTAGGGAATGCCGCATAATTTTAGAGGCATACATGACAAGCCTGGCCTAGTCTTATGGAAAATATGCTTCTTTGACATATGAAGGTTTAATCTTCAGAAGTTAATTAAATTCTCTGAAACTTAATGCATATGAAGTAGAGTGGCATAGCTCAGGCAATCAGTTTTACTTCTGTGTGATGAAAATATGTAGCTCCTTACGTGAACTTTACAATAAACTGAGCAACTCTTAAAAGCCATATGAGAAACATTGATGATATCGATGTAGCTTGGAAATTCACTTGACTGTATTGTAAGGGGTCAATATCCCACTGCAGTTCAATGTCATGAAAAGAACAAAGTGGGTTGAGTTTAGAAACTTAGAATCCATCCAATGGGTAGAGAAGTGCTGATATCATCTCTCATAATTATGTATGTTGTCTACATAACTATCACAGTGAATAGGAATGCGTCAACACAAAAAAAAAAGAAAAAAAAAATAGAAAAAAAAAAAAATCCATCCTGGTCTGGAAAAACAGCTACTTTGGGTTATTTTTGTAACTGTATAAGCTGTAACAACTCTCTGTGGTATGCCAACCCTGGAGAGAATAGTGGAATCCAATTAGCCTCAAAAACAAGCAGAAATGCTGGAACAAAAGAGGATCCTTGCTGTTAATACAGTTTCAGAGTGAGTTTGGGTGGTGGTGGATTTTTCAGAACTTTCTTCTATGATTACAAGTCAGTATTTTAGGCTTCAGCTCAAATCAACTACCTTGTCAGGTCAGCGTTGTCCATGGATGGATCCCTGAGCATTCTTGTTCTTGGAGGGCTACAGAACTTATCATGTTTTCTTTTTCAAAATTTACTATTAATTCTGTCTACTGCCTTTTTACTAATATCCCTACAGGGTAATCATACTAATAACCTTTTATACTAATCAACGCAATGCTGTCAAAACCACTTGGTGGCTATGCTATCAACATGTTCTGGCTGAGCTGAACAGCACTGGTAAAAGGAGCCATTCTAGGACCTGACAGAAACTTTCCAACTTAAAAAAATTATATAGGTATTTGCTTTAGGTTGCTGGAGAAGTGATCAGTTTTATTTAAGCTATAAAGTTTTGCAAATACAAATACTTGACCACCAAACCATACGTAGAAATATTCTCCTGGGGCAGTTAGAAGTGGCAGTTAATCTAGAGTAGAGCCTTTTGCGATAAAACTTTCTTTTTTCTTTTTTTTTTTTTTTTTTTCATTGAAAATATTTGTGGATGTAAAACTCTTATCCCAACTTGACACTCATTTTGCTTGTTTCCTTTGTAAGGATCATTAGTGACTACTCTGTCAATTCTGCAAAATCTCTGAATTGAATTACTTGTATGAATTTAAAAAAATCTCAGTGACTTGGCACATAGCTGAAATGAATTCTAATTCTGCTATATTGTTGTCTTAATCCTGGTCTGTGTTTATAGCATGCTTTAATGTAGTGTTATCTGTGACCATAGTTACTCTTTCTGTCATTAACTAAGACATTAAATAAACTTGGACATTAAACAGATCCTATACACTTGCAGAGATTTGGTAATTTGCACTTGTTGCAGTTTTACTGCTTTCAGCCTTTTTTTTTTCCCGATTGTGTGCTGCCAAGACTGAATACGTATGCCTGTATCTTGGGAAAGATTTTTGATCATCAAAATGCATTTTTTGAAAGCTATTAATACGCTCAGTTAAACTTTTAACTTGTCAACCAATGACAGTGTCCCCTGATTATACTTCAAAATTAGCAGACAATGAATAACTCCTCTACTCCAATTAATTCAGCTCTCTACCTCCTGTCACTTATTTTTTAGATATTTAAGCTTGATACTGTCCTTTCTTTCCATTATTGAAATGATTGAAACAACTTGCTTTCAAAATACACAATCCACAGATTCTCTGTGTACTTTTTCTCATTATTTACTGATTGGCTCATATATTTTCCTTTACAAATAGGAACCAGCTCCCAGCCATTTACCATCAGTAGAAATAAACTATTGATAATAGTTTAAGACAATTTAGCATAGAGCATAAAGCAGCAAGAATCCTTCAGTCTATCAGTTATGGGAAGAAATCTTGTGACTAAACTAATTTTATAGAATGCCATGATGGAATGTCAGACATGTGCTGCACTTCCTCCAGGACAGCCGGGCCCCTCCAGTTTAACATCCTTATGTTCTCTTCCTCTGCTGTTTCCCTGGTAACATGGCAGTGGGGTGTCACAGCAGCTGACAAGGGGCTTCAGCTGTGTCCTGCCTGTGTCCAGTGTTTCCAGCAGCCTGAGCTTTCCCACTGCAATTCTGACATAGCAATGAAAGCTTATTTCCATTAATACTTCCCCTGATTTGTTGCAATTCCACTGGTGCAAATGTTTATGCAGTCGCACCCTGATGATACTGACAAGGGATGTCATTGGACATGTCAGAGTACACTAATTTTTATAAAGCCTGTATTAGGTGTAGTCTGATAGCACAGATTCTCCTGGCAGTGCTACAGTGACGGATGGTTCTAACAGGAGCTTGCACAGCGCCTTGGCTGTTCTTCAGAGATCAAATGAAAGCAGGAATGAGAAATAGATAAATAACCCCCAACAATTCACACATGGAAAAAGGAAAAGAATCCAATTGAATCAGAAATGTGACAGATTAATAAAGGAGGTTAAAGATATGTTAAAAAAAGTAAAATGAAAGGTTGGCAAGAGTAAATGCTTTGTGGCTGTGCCTAAAATGTCCTGGAGGCAGTGCTCTGCAGAGCATCTGGCTGGCACTGCTATCCAGTAATCCAGACTGAGCCTTACAGCATTTAAAAAGGTTTTAAAAGGTTAATTAGTTTTGTAGAGCTGAAAAGATTGTGAAGTACCTGCTTAGTGTATAAATACCTGAAGAAGCAAAAAATGCTCAATATTTAAAGAAATACAGCATCTAACAGAAAAAGGCAAAATAAAAACAAATGGCTGGAAGTTAGATCTGATAGATACCAACTTGAAACAAAAGGGGGTTTTTATTTATTTTTTTTTTTTTAGGCAGGAGGCTGAACCAGCTTTTCTGGAAACTAAGGCTGATCCAGGTGGCAGCAAAGACACAATGATGATTGATATGTAACCATGGAAAAGTCTGAGAATGGCCATGTGTAGGAATTAGTGCTTGTTCTCTCAACAAAAGATGGTGGGATCAGTAGCTCAGCTGAAGCACATCTACACCAACACCCACAGCTTTGGCAAGACCGGAGAGCTGGAAGCCACTGCACAGCAGGAAAACTGTGGCATAGTTGCCATCACAGAAACGTGGTGGGAGGACTGGCACAACTGGAGTGCAGTGGATGGGCAGAAACTCTTCAGAAGGAATAGGAGAGGTGGTAGGTGATGTGCTGCTTGGAGGCTGCCTTGGCACAACAAGTGCAAAATGATGGAGTTTTCAATTCTCAGAAAGTAAGGAGGGAGGTCAGCAAAACTGACATCTTGGACTTGTCCTGTGAGGAGTCTGTTCACGAAGTCCCTTGAGGGGAATGTCCTGAAGGGCAAAGGAGTCCAGGAAAGCTGGACATTCTTCAAGAAGGACATTTTAAAGGCACAGGAGAAGGCCTGGCTGTCCCCATGTGCCAAAAGACGAGCTAGTGGAGAAGAACCTGCCTGGCGAAACTGTTTGCTCCTGGCTTGGATGGGTGTAGTCATTTAATAAACAGTCTGTAAAATACACAACCAGATCATGAAAATCCTTATATTTATTTCATCATACATATAGCTTAACAGTTGAAATAGTTTTTTTACTGGAGAAGAAGTATTGAGAAATTATACAGAATTCCAGCAGATTATATTGTAGATGCTGATTTCATTTTATTGACAGTAGTTTTCAAACAAGAAAGTGAATGAAAATATTATTGCCACTGACTTTAATATGAGCAAAACCAGGCTCCAGATTTTAATTCTTTGTACTCTGTTTTCCTGTTTAATATTTCTGTATTTCTGTGAGCTTTGCATTCATTACTTGCTGTGAGGAAATTGCTAATTTTTATTAGTATGAATTTTCTTTATTAATACTGCACATTCTCAATTGTTTCCTTTATTGGTAAATAGATCCTGGATGATATCTTGCTTTCTGACTCATGAAGCTAACTCTCCTATTTAGAAATCCGTTTTATATGCAATTTGTTGTATTGTTCAATGTATAGGTACAGTATATAGGGAAGCTCTTGTACAAGCTAAGAGAGTTCTCTAGGACAGTGGTTGAAGCTGAAGCAGGGAGTAAGATAAACTGAAGGAGAATTTGGACTGTCACAAAATTCCAGAAGAAACACTATAAACACATTTACAATGCAAGATTGCTCCACTTTGAAAGAAGAGAAAACAGCTTCCCAGAGAAGTGCATTGAAACAAGCCTGTAAATTCTCAGCCTTTGAGAATGTTTCAGTCTAGCCAGTGGTAAAAACTGAGTATTACGTGCCACTTTTTCTAGCTTCATTTACCAGTAATCGTGCCTTTATCCAGGGGACTGGTTCAAGATATATTTCACATGTCCTTAGCAATTCTCAGTTTACTCATTCAACAAGGGACCAAAAGAACAGAAACACCACCAAATTTCTGTAATGGTATCAAATCCTTACAATAGGAAATGTAAATAATTAGTATGTCAAAATGTATTTAAGAATGTATCACAGGGCTGGAGCTTCTATTTTGAATCAGAAAAACAGATTTCCTAGAATATAAATGCTTATTCATACTACTAGAATAATTTCAGTAGTGCTCAAGATGCAAATCTCTATGAGTAAATAACCAAAATAATAAATCTGAGTAAGATTAATGAATAAAAATATAGATAAGTCAGTGTATTTCCTGCTTCCAATTAGATTTTCTAAGATCAGAAGAATGTTGAGGTTTTATGGATATTTTATAACATTAAATGTACTCAGAGTTCAAATGTATGGGAGTCTTTTGAAGGGATTAAACTAATTTTGTATCAAATATTCTACTTGCAGTAAGTGAAAGGAAGTAGAAACTTTATACAGGTAAGACTTCAAAATTTAATTAAATAGTCTGGAGCTGTGAAATACTTTTTTCTGTTAGCAAAAGTAATTCCATAAGTTTAAATCATCTTCTGTTCCCATGAGAAAGGTTTCAACTTCCAATAGTAAAATCTTAGCAGCATTTTATTTTGCACTGTTCTGGGAAATCTTGCATTTCATTCCTGCTTTCTCTGCAGGTCAGATTTGTCCTGCCTATCCCTTCTCCTCCCACTGTGAGCAATATATTCTGGGCTGTTCTCCCCAGAATGCATTCGCTCACACACATGATCATTTACAGACAAGAACCCTAAATTTGACTGCCTGCTTCAGCAATACCGCATCTGTCATTTAAACCATCTCTTTATCCCTTTTTATGAATATTTTAATGCCAAGAATATAAGTACACTTCGCTGCTATTTCCATGGAAACCTGAAGAGGGACTTGAAATGAATGCAGGGGAAAACAGAAGTTGGAGGAGAAGGCATCTCGGGTTTTCTCTCTGTGCTTAGGATAGGTTCAGGAGTCACTGGACCAGAATTATTCTCTGTTACAACTGGGTACAAAATCAGTTATAGTATTTCTGGCCTAATGTTTAAACACTAATTTGAAAATACAGAAGCAGTATTCAACCCAAAATACAGTCTTTTCCCTTTTAATGGATTGAATAGAAAATTATTCTACACTTCCTTAAGAAAGCCAAGAAATGGACAAGTGATAAGCAGCCTTGTAAATAAATGAAATCCCTTCCAGCCTGCAAAAGCTGCTAACTTGGTTAGTTTTTCTCCTTGTTTCCTCTGGTATAAGTCATTCTCAGAATGTCTTTTTTTTGATTCAATCCTAGAGCCATTAGTTAAGAGTCCTCCAACCAGATAGCTGTTATTTTACAGGGACAACACTAAAAGCTGATTTGTTGCAAAAGACATCAGGGAGGCTGCCAAGGCTACTGCATTGTCACTCACATGGAATAAACATTTAAGAAAAAAGTTAGTATTGCTTGTAGTTCTGTAATGACAGAAAAGATCAAATGCTCAAACAGCTTGCTTTTTTTCCTTCCCTGTTGCTCTGTTCTGTTATCTAAACTGTCCTTACTCTACCAAGCACTTCCTATGACTCCCCCTGTGATCTCATAGGAACCAATTCCAGCCACATGGTAACGTTTTTGAAATAAGCCAATAATGCTCTTTCTATTGTCTCCCGAGAGCAGGAGAGTCCCATGAGACACTTCCTTGTGTAACTCAATTAGTCTCAGCGCATCTGACATCTTGATCTCAGTTATCAATTTCAGCTGGAATTATTAGATGGCAAGTTAAAATAAATAAGGTGATATACTTAGATGTACGGAACCCCACAGTTTAAGGAAAAAAAAATCCAGTCTATCTGAAGTTCACACATACAATGAATAATTAAATTTGGTGATAGATGTACAAAAGGCACCGCCCTATCTTCTAGTACTGCAAATTCCAGGATTAGTGTAAAGTACCACAAGAACTTTTCTCCAGTGACGGAGAGAAGGAATTTTGGAATAATACAATAGGATCAAGTAGTCACAGCCAAGATTCTTTATCAGATGCCCGATACTACACACATTTAAATACACCAAAATGACTGACTCTTATTGTACCAGACTAGACACGAGAAAGCTGGGGACAGAAGACAATAATTCTACCCTTCTTCAAATGGTAAAATGTACGGTGATTTAAAAAAAAATATCCATTTGTAGGGAAAAATTATTTTCAAATATTAAATAAAAAAGAAATACAATTAAGAATTTCATAATTTTAACAAGATCTCCTTAATATTGGGCACAGCCCTTGTCTCAGAGATGCTCGGGTTTTTTCCTAATTCCTTTGCAAGTTTGAATCATTTTAAACTCTACAAATTTCTGTGCTAATATGAATGGTATGAATGATTATTATGGAGATCTGATCAACCTCTAGTGGTACAAAATTATATAAGCACTGTTTTTCATCTGGAATGCACAAGTCAGAGGAGGAAACAGCACTGAAAGAGTGAGAAGGCTGGGAGTAAGTTTAGATTGTGAAGCATTGGGGGTTGAGGATGAGGTGGAGAGGCGTCTAAGTGCTCTGGTGAAATCAAATTATCACAAGTTAGTAAATGGCTGTAACCTTATTTTGACTGTCTTGTTTCTGTGTATTTTGATTCAGACTTTATATTCACGATGGTTTTTTCCATAGGTTTTATGCCTCTTCAATGAATGCAATGATTTTTCTATAATCAATGGGGGCTCATGTGATAAATAAGACTGTCAACTGCAGGAACACTGCCATCATCTCTTTCAGAGGGAGGAAAATGTGAAATGAATGGAACATGGGATTACAGGAAAACAGAAAGTCAAAATGGCTAAAGCAGTGGAATGCTACTGAAAAACTGTACTAGAGCCAGGCATAAGTCCATGTTCCTTTTTAGTTCCAAATGTGTTTATTAAATGAAAATTTTCTTAGGTAATCCCACATTCTTCCTTACTTTTCTCAAAGGGGCCTAATTTGAGATTCTGTGACTTGATTTGTAGTAGGTCTGATTATTCAGAGCTACACTAGATATCACTGACAGCTTGAAAAACCTATTAAACTTCGTTAAATAAATTAATACATGCGCTGGAAACTTACGTTCTAGAAAATTAGATTGGGTGTCTAGAATTACTGGGTTCCTTCTAACTATAATTTCTCATTGTATAGATTGTTTCATTCCCTATTTATAAGTTCCTTTCAACAGCACCTCTTGATCTGACAACATGCTGTGGAAACAAATGTAGTCAATGAAATATTCAGATACAATAATTATAAGCTTGAGAAGAAACTAGTAATTCTGTTTTTTGAGCAGTTCATAAATAGCAAGTCTATAGTAAAGCATGAGTCTATAAATTGAGTTGTGACTCTAAAGACAAACATTGACTAGCATGCGACATTGTCCATCTTGCAAGCTGAATGAGACAGAGTTCAGTGAAGAAAAAATGTGCTCCTGTAACCAGAGACGACAATGTCAGGTTGTTTGGGGTTTTTTTAAATACAATTTTGATCAACCAAATTTATTTTTACTTCTTTGTCTGCAGTCCAACAGATTAGAATTTCCATCTCAAATATGGGAGAAGAATTTTTTTCAGCATACATCACAATTTCTTTCATTCTTCTCCAATTGCTCTAAAATAACTTCATAGAAATTCTCTCTTGAAACTGATTTGATCTGAATTCCAGTAGTGTTGCTTAAACCCAGAAGAATTTATTGAAAGTGAAGACAAGATTCTCCATGATGCTAAATATGCTGGTTTTGCATTCTTAGTACTTTTCCCAGTTTGGGCAAAAAAGGCTAAGATCAAACCCAGATTCAGACCCTCTACTTGGGGCTGCTTTGCAGTTTTCCCTTCAGCTTTTTTCCTCTTGCCTGTTCCTTCTTTACTCTGAACATTGACTTTTGTGCCCCTCAGCCTTTGTGCTTCTTCCAGGTTAGTAGGAGAAAACATCAGAACCCCCACAATTGGAAGAAAACTTTGTTAGAATTACAGGCAAGGGTGCTGCTGTGAAGGCAAAATGCATCCTTCTCCAGATGTCCCACAGTCTGGGAAACAGTCTCAGGATTTGTGGGAATTTCTTCTTTCCCTGCAGTGAATTCCTCGGTATAAAGGGCCATTTACCTTTTCTAGTGTGTAATAGGCTGCTTTTATTGTTCAGATACTACTGAAGAATGAAATGACTGGCCAACTTTTTCTGGTGAGAACTGGTTCAGCATCAATGCGGGCCAGTTCTTTCCATCTATCTATCTATCTATCTTTCTTTCTTTCTTTCTTTCTTTCTTTCTTTCTTTCTTTCTTTCTTTCTTTCTTTCTTTCTTTCTTTCTTTCTTTCTTTCTTTCTTTCTTTCTTTCTTTCTTTCTTTCTTTCTTTCTTTCTCTTTCTTTTTCTTTCTTTCTCTCTCTCTCTCTTTCTCTCTTTCTCTCTCTTTCTCTCTCTTTCTTTTTCTCTCTCTTTTTCTTTCTTTCTCTCTTTCTCTCTGTTTTTCTCTCTTTCTCTCTCTCTCTCTTTCTCTTTCTTTCTTTCTTTCTGTCTGTCTGTCTGTCTGTCTGTCTGTCTCTGTCTGTCTTTCTGTCTGTCTGTCTGTCTTTCTGCCTTTCTGTGAAAAAGTTATTCTGTCTTGCAGTCATTCAAACACTCCAGCACTGGACAATGCAAATTATTAGAAGTCAGTACTTCCACTGCCAACAGCCTTTGCCTACCCTTCAATGACAAATACTCACTGCTTCAAATGATGGTGAAGTGTGTGAAATAAACTTTTTCTAAACTGGGCAAAATTAATGAAAGGCAAAATTGTCTGGGAACTGAAGCGATTTTACATGGGTTACATAAAGGAGAAGTTTTCACCAACAGGGAAATAAACAAGTGATTTCTCCCCACGGATGAGCTGTTCTGACAGCCAAAACACACAAACTAGCTGTACTAGGTCACAGCCAGTACCTGCGGCAGTCTATGTCTGACTGTGGGCAATGATGGACATTTAAGAAAGAATGCGGGAACAGATCAAGCATACACTGATATTTCCTGTAATTTACCCTCCCAGGTAACTAAAGAGCAGATTGCATCAACATCTTTCCATTTAAGTGCCCTTTTAATTTAATTGCTTCTTGAACCCAATTACACTTTCACTATTCTGACTTTCACTATTATCATTATGATTCTCTAATGTCTCACGACAGAGTTTTACATTTAATTATGCACTGTATGGAAGCAATACTTGTCTGCTGTCAGATAAAAAAGCATCTGATGCTTGTTACTTCTTGTATTATAAGTACATGTGCAACTGTTTTGTGATTTCCAAACTGACTAGCAGCTCTTTCTTCTCTTTATGGCTTCAAATATGCAGCAAAACTATATGAAATGAATCTTTGAATAGGCCAAATTAAGGTCTGTGTTTTTTCTACTGATAAGGAGTTTTATACATCAAAACAGTCTTCTTTTACATATTTTTTTGCCAAATCTTGTGGTGTTTCATGAAAACCAAATTATATTTAAGAAGTAGGTTAGTGTTCCTTTTCTAATATAGGTGCTAAATTGATGTAGCTGCTTTTAATTATCCTGAGCACCTTCCTGTTTTGTTTATGATGTCAGGATTTCCTGCAGTGGTTTTAGACCAGTGTAACAAATTGTTTGGGTGATGGGATAATGAGTTTGCCTGCTTGCAGAATAAGTTAAGCTGCTAAGTGACTTAAGTACACTTCTTAGTGTATTCACAGTGGGACTTACCCTTCTATGTCACCCCTTCTAATTTTGACAGTTGAGAAATCCCAACATTTTCCAGGAAAACTTTGGGATCCTAGGACTGGAAAGAAAAGGTTTGGAAACCAAAACAATTTTGTCTAGACAAATCCCTTTTGCTTACCCCGTCCCTTCTGGGAGACACCAAGGCTAGGAACAGGTATATTGAGGACAATCCAGGTAGAGTGTTTTATCCCAGTTTAATACTGCTTCAGTGGAGTTCTTAATTTCTTTGAGAGATATTGGATTAAGTCTATTTACTTCTCTCAAACAGATAGTTTCTTCTTTTTTGATTTTTAAATGAAAGAATTTTTTTAAAACTCATTAAATTTTTCCCATTTAGATCCACAGCCACCTGAGCCTATACCTTCTTGTAGGAGTCTTCTTCCTTTGAAAGAGAAGATGAATCATGCAGTAGTTTTGTATGCCTCTCTTAACCAGCACTCAGTCAGGGCCGCCTGACTGCTACATAGGAAGGACACTTCAACTAGCACTCAATGCAGTCCTTTTTTACAAGAAAAGCATGTTTCTTTATGTTTATCCAAGCTATCTCTTGCTTTCTATATTTTTGCTTGTGAAATTCTTCTGCTTTCCCTCTGCCTTTATTCAAACATAGTTTGAATTCCTGAATCATTTTGATTATGACTGTCCTGGGCAATGGTATTTCCTTCATTTATTTTGTAGACTGTCCTTATTCCAGAATGGATTCAAATTTTTTAGTCTAGTAACCTTAAGGAAAAAACATCCAACTGATTCAATTACCTTTTTACCCCACGACCCCTTCTTAAATTACTTTAGTTTCATCTGCTTTCTTCAGAAGGTCTTAAGTCATGGATGTCTAAAGAAGATATTTGAAACAGAGAGTTTCATGCCATTTTGTGAAATAGCTCATAGCTACCAGCATGTGCTAAATGTCAGCCACTATTGCAAAGAAAGTCTCAACAGAAAAATAGCAACAACTTAAATTGGTTCTTCCAAGATTTAAAGATGTTCTATGTGAGAACTGACAGTTGGTCTGCCTTAGCTCACAAACACCGACCGTGTTACAAACAACTTGCACCCGTGAGAATCCTAGTATGGACAACAACTCGTACCCATGAGAAACTCAGCACAGACAGAAGGAAGAAGCAAAACAATGAGCAAAACAACTGAAGAAGGAATTTGCACCTGTGAGAGGGAGGTTGTTTTTTGCAAAAGATGTTTGCTAGGAGTAATTGACCAATAGTGCTGTAAAATAACAAGTTAGGAGCCAAAGGCCATGTGGCGTGAATATTAGAAAATAGTATAAAAGAGACTTTGTGGTAATAAACTGCCCTTCTTCCTTCACCTTTACCTTGACCTGGAGCTGTGTCTTTGCATGTTGTGTCCGTCTCTACAGCGACAGCTCTAACTTTTCTGGAAAGTAAATATTACTATTCCTGCACAAATTTTATTCATTATTGTTTATGGGTTACTCAAGATAAATTTTATTTAGTTTAGTTAAGGTTTTCAAATCCCCAAGTACCTACCAGATGACAAAAGAGAAATAATGGCTGAAAGATGAAGTTCTTAAGCATTTCATACAAATGACAGTTAATTCCCTGACTTGTGATAGTTTCTCTCATCATAATTTTTCATTTTTAATTTCAAAGTTCTCCCAGCTGTGACTAGAATGCTTTAACGTGAAAGCTGGAAGGAGATACTACACTACAATTTGGCTCCATTTACCAGCTCTGTTTTTAAAATTACTTGTTATCTTGATAACTGGGCCTTCCCTTTTAAAAACCCTTACTTGTTCAGAACTCTTTCCTGCTAAGCACACCTCTACTGTTCCAGAGGATGACCAGGGATGTTTGTGCGTGTGCAAAGTATTGGAAGCATAGAAGCAGCCATCTGTTCCTTAGCATGTTCTTTCCCTTAAGCAACCAATTCTTTGTTCTTATGCTCACAGTAGAATTTGCAATTAGCACCCAACAAGGCCATCTGGATAAAGTGTTGGTATTGTCTTGCTTATACCCCAGCTTGTGTATAATTATAAAATTACTGCAGCACATGTTTTCCTGATCACCTGGCTGTATACCCCTTTTGGGATTCCAGAACTGGAAAAGACACTGCAGAGAATGCCTATTATTATTTTACTGTAAGTTTTATTACACCTTTGAGAGTTATACAACCTTTTATTCTGTTTTCAATATAATAAGCCATAACCCTCTTAAGTTCACTTTCCCTATGATATGTAAAGTAATTTTACACTATTGTCAAAACCAGAAATGAGCCTGTTATGCTGGGAGTATATGAGTGAATATATAATGTATTTTTAGTGTCAGCCTTTGACCTTGGAACTGTGGCTATATCACTTCTTAAGATACAGCAAAAAATCATCTAGGATGAGGAGACGGAGCAGCCCTGGTGAGAAGGACTCAGGGGTGCTGGTGAGTGAGTGCTGGACCTGCCCCAGCTGTGTGCACTGTGGACCTGCCCCAGTGTGCTGGGCTGAGCCCCCAGCGGGGTCAGCAGGAGAGGAGGGGATTTGGCCCCTCTGCCCCACTCAGGTGAGACCCCACCTGCAGAGCTGCATCCAGCTCTGGGGTCCCAGCATAGGAAGAACATAGAACTGCTGGTGTAGTATCACCTGCATCATTGTTGGAAATGATTCTTGATTAGCTTACTTTCATTTTAACTAAAATAAACTGTATTCAGTTTAGTTAAGGATTTTAAGACTTTCAGATATTGAGCCAATATTATATTACATTGAAGAAGAAATTTCTTAGGTGTCAAGATCAACAATTTACTGATTTTTTCTTTACATCATACAAGAGATCATCAAGTTTACAAAAATTAAAAACTATCTGTCCTCTTGTATGTGTTCATAACATTTCACAATTTACAGAAGGGTTTTAACTCTCTGCTTTTGTCCTTGGATTACAAACTCCAATGGAGGATTTGGTAGTAGAGAGACAGTGTTATGATTCACTACAAAATACAGTAATAAGCACAAACCTCTTAAAATGCAATATCCTGTTGGCATGATTGTTTTGAGAGTTGGCCAAAAACCTGTATTAGCTCTAAAAGATGTTTTTTTCAGACTATTAGTAGCAGAAGCAGGTTGACTGAGATAAAAATTTCTTGGTTTTATTACCAGCTACAAAATCAGGAAAGGAAAGCCTGAGTATTTGGAAACAGATCTATAATGTTTTTAGGGGATTATCTGTTGTGTCAGTATTTCCATTGTGAAAATAAAAAATAAATGCTTAAACACATTTTTAAAGCTATGTTTTTACACCTATAGATCTGTCCATATATAAAGTAGACTGGAGTGTCATATGACCTCCATCTTATAATGGAAGAAATAAACAAACAGCCCCCACTAGCAGAACTGTCTAACTTAGCTTGTATTTCAGAGTGCCTTAAGAGGCTTGTGAGTCAGCTTTGCCCCTGGCTGCTGAGGCAGTGCCAGCCCTCCCGGTGCACCCTGTGCTCCCAGGCCTTCAGAAATGACCAGGAACTGCCACCAGCCTGTGGGTTTCATCTATAAACACTGTAAACACAGAGCTAAATCAATGCCTTCATGGAGCTCAGAGAACAGACGATGCAATTCTGACCAAGTCAATCCTTAGCAAATGAAAAGGAATAATAACACAAAGTGACGAAAGTAGACAAGGTAGTTTGAAAAGCTGATGTAAACCAGTCTGCTCCTATTTCAGCAACTATGCATTTTTTAAGGGTAATTTTTTCCGTATACTGTTTTAGTGTAACAATAATGATCAAAACTGCATGCAGATTTCCTTTGAAATAATAACAATACAATATATTTTCATTCCCAAATGAAACAAAACAAAAAGAAAATTTTAAATAAATGGTATTTTCATATTACTTTTTGTGTAATAAACAGTGAATGATTATTCTCTCTTCATCTCATTAGTTGACTCTAGTGAAGTCAAGGGAGATGCACTAAACACAACTGATACAAATTTCAGGAGAATTAGACCCAAAATACTTTATTTCTTTTAAAAGCCAAAGTCATCCTCTCACCTCCACTGTTTGTTCCTTCCAAACTGGAGAAATGACGAGAATACTTCACTGTCAAACAACAAATGCCTAGACTCTGATTATTTTCATCCCCTCTGAACACAAGCCAGACAAACGGAACACATACATATTTGCAAACAATCTTGTAAACAAAGTACACCCTTGGTTTTTGATATCCCTTTTGTTTGCTTACCCTGGATCACTGCCGTGAATCGTGATGTATGCATAACATTTTCAGAAACCTAAACATGCTGGAAAACATTGACCTTGCCAAAAATACCTGATTAAGATATTTTCTGTATCTTCTTTTGACAATACTTGAGTGATGTTTCCTTTAATAATCTAGAATATTTTCTATTCAAAACATTACATCTGTTTACACCTATTTATAGGTGTAAAGCCAGCAATAAATTCAGGCTCCCAAGAGCCTGGTACCATGGACAGCTCCAGCTACACCAGTGTGTCACAGCTGGCAGCAATACTTCAGGAACATTCAGGACTGCCACCGATTTCTAACGGACCTCTCTGCTTTCAGTCTATAGCACCACTGGATTTTATTTTCCAAACATAATTGTGGTGGTCGTGCTCACTTGTTCATAAATGGAGTTTAACTACTCAGGGCAGCAGACAGAGCTGTGAGTTTCCAGTTATGCTGAAACACTATTGCTGACACTGTTGTTTCCTCTCCCACAGAGTCGAATGGCAGAAAGTTTGCGTCTGTTTGATTCCATCTGCAACAACAACTGGTTTATCAACACTTCCCTCATCCTTTTTTTGAATAAGAAAGATCTGCTGGCAGAAAAAATCCGCCGCATCCCCTTAACAGTCTGCTTTCCTGAATACAAAGGCCAAAACACTTACGAGGAGGCAGCAGTCTACATCCAACGCCAGTTCGAGGACTTGAATCGCAACAAGGAGACCAAGGAGATCTATTCACACTTCACCTGTGCCACTGATACCAGTAACATACAATTTGTATTTGATGCAGTGACAGATGTCATCATTCAGAACAATCTCAAATACATTGGCCTCTGCTAAGAATCCTTGGGCTTAATCTGTTTTCCTAGAGTAACAAAAGAGGGGCGAACCTCTTCCACTTCTAGTGGAAAAAAAATGGGGCAATGCTTAAAAGCCCAAAGAGAGAATAGGGGAAATCTGATATATGAACAGAGTTCCTCTTATGCCCCCTTAACTTGCTTACATCATTTTCCACAAATATATGTTCTGAAGAGTGAGAGACTCCCCTCCAAGAAAACCACACATCCCCAGTGAAAAAAACCCCAACCAACAACTCAAAAACCCCAAACAAAAACAAAAAAATAGACTGAGGCCTGACTCTGTGGAGATGTTTCACCACAGTCACTGCACTTTTATTCCATTTGTTTCATTTCATTTCCTACAGTGGGAGTGTAATTATGTTCTGTGTAAGAAATGACTCTTCATCCAGTTGTCCTAAAATTTTATTGAGATATAAATATTAATCTGGTGAGTGACAAATGAACTCGTTTACAGGGTGTGAAGTAGAATGCTTGTGTTGGGGAGAAAAGCTAGGTCAAACCAGATGCTACAGAATGGGAGAGTTTAAGCAAAATACTATTTACATTTGCAGAGAAGGGGCATGAGCCCACAATATCGGTACCCACAGCCAAGAGTATGTCCTCATCCATCATGTATGCATATGCACATGCACATGACTCTCAGCATATACTATGTACACACTTCTGCTTTACTTTACTGTTTCTCATGGACACCTTGCCTATTAAAGGAATTGGTGTGCAACTGTTTTGTGATTTCCAAACTGACTAGCAGCTCTTTCTGCTCTTTATGGCTTCAAATATGCAGCAAAACTATATGAAATGAATCTTTGAATAGGCCAAATTAAGGTCTGTGTTTCTTCTACTGATAAGGAGTTTTATACATCAAAACAGTCTTCTTTTACATCTTTTTTTGCCAAATCTTGTGGTGTTTCATGAAAACCAAATTATATTTAAGAAGTAGGTTAGTGTTCCTTTTTTAATACAGATTAAAAAAATAAATCACAAAGCAATTTTTTAAATTATTGTTGTAGTGTCAAGATTGCTGAATGTGAAAATTGCCAATGGACAATTCTGTTCCACTGCTCCAAATACCTTCTGGGTATTGTAATATTGTAACAGATTTCCCAAGAAGCAGGAGCTATGGAGATTGTGTAGTATATAGCCTCCAAAGTCTTTTTTTGTTGGTTTTTAAAATTATTTTTAAAATGTGATGTGTTATTAGAAGGTTAAAGATGAGCGACATGAACAATAACTAAATGTCTTGATATTTCAATTTAATAATTTAAATTATTTACAGTTTAGTGAAGTTAAGGAAACTGAAGAGATGCAATCCTCAGCTCCAGGTTTCATCTCATAAAGAAACACTACTGGATGGAGTAACATTTCAGCAAAAGTTTGAATGCATAAGAAGCTCTGTGGGACTATACTGGAAAATCTCATATGGATCATATAGACCTAAGTCTTTGGTCAGTTGGTTTTTCCCCTGCCATAGAAAAGACTTCTTAAAGACTTCATTGTAAAGTTGGTGTGTAAATATATGTTTGATAACTGTAAAGCACATACGTACACAGAGACACAAACACACATGCACATTGGAAAATCACCTTCTACTTTTGTTCCCCTTATGTATAATGATTAGTGCAAGAAATCTCAGCCAAGGGCTCTAAGAAGATTAAAACAAAATGGTTAATAACATCAACATTTAAACTGTCACCTTAAAAAATAAATAATTCAAATGATACTGAATGTGTCTATAGTGTGTTCATTAAGAAGTGTTACAACAGCTCCTTAACTGGATAATGTTTGTGAAGTTTTCTTCTAATCTGTCTGATTTTGAACAAGGTATTTCATCCCTGTACTAAAGACATGGGGTCCCTTTAAGCATTCCCTGCCAACTGTTACACCTGAAGAGTACAGGCAAAAGAGCCAATGAGGCTGTGCCTTCAAGGTATAAAAGGTCTGCAATGGCACACGGAGTATTTAGGTCTCACCGGTACTGGGAAGGTACTGCTGTCTGCTTGTGATATTTGTACTCAGGCTGCTTGGCTTGGTGAGTTTACTAAAAGCTATATACAGTAATTGCTAGTACAGGTTCCTCTAAACTTTGTTTACTGTTAAATTGCTATCATTTACCTGGGAAATTGGGCAGTATTTCTAGTCTCATTTGCTTTTTACATGTAATATCCAATTATGAGCCAGCTGAATTGTGGAAAAGGTAAAAAGTGAGTCAGGGCTCCCTTTTCCAGTGAATGGTCTGTTAGATGTTGTGCCTCCCTCACCTCTTTCTTTCATGGGACTGTAGCCTTTTCAGATAAGTGAAAGAAGTGATAAGAAAACACGGGCATTCATTACAGATAGCTTTGAGATAAGAAAGCCGGATATAACCGGAAGTATAGTCAATTATCAGGAGGGTAACAGAAACTTCATATTAAAAACCAAATCTTTATTCAACTAAGAAGGTCCTTCTAACATAAGTATTAGAGAAATGCAGTGGAGAACCTAGGATATTTTAACATAGGCCCAAGGGGATTTCTAAAGGAAAGCAACCAGTTCTATTCATTGAGTGAAGGCTATTTTGGGAAGGAGAAATGAAAGTGAAGCACCACCTGTGCCCCTACTGGACTTAAAACCATAGGCTTGGGGAGGAACAAAGATAATTAGGTTTAAATAATCAATTTAGATAATCATTATCTGAATAGCAATTTCTTGCTATTAACTCTCTAATAATTTAATTCCTATGATGTTTTTCATCTTAGTATTCTGAGTAAGTCATTGTTACTCTGTTTTCTATCTGAAGAATTCAAGATGTTAAAACAAATTCTGTTTTATACAGAGTTTTCTGTATAAAAAAATTCTGATCATATAAGAAAACTGAGGTATAGGAAAGTTAAAACTAAAAAGTCTCTTGGCTGAAGACAGGTGCTGAAATTATATCCCTTGACTCTTAGTCATCCCTCTGGATAAATCATGCAATTAAATTTGCATCTATTTTCTCAGTTCTCAGGTTTATCAGTGATGCAGTGCACTGCCACCTGAAAGAGCTGCATTAATACAGCTGGGATTTCACTTCACCTGGGCAACAATGACATTCACTGAGGAGATGTCCCATCTGCTGCAGTAAGAATGCCATCTGTCCTTTCAGCATTTGTACTCCATACAACAAAACAAGTTTTGAAGGGAAAAAGGTATCCTTAAAGAGTCTTTATCCACACATTCAATTGGTTAAGATTTTTCAAGGGTGAAATAGTGGAAACACTGGGAGTCAGCAATGTAGGAGAAATATTATCTCTTGTGCTCTTCCCAAATGGAGGTTCTGGCCATCTTAAAAATCCATTGCCTCATCCATTCCACCTCAATCTTTGCCTAAAAGGATTAAGTACCCATAAGTGACAGGATAGGTAACTGGTCAGAATTATTAAACCTTTCCAGTATTAACCATATCATAATGAAAGATATTTTTTCCCTAGAACTACTTTTGCAGTTGCTATTGCTCAGGTCATTTATCATTGCATAACACCCTTCCACTAACATTGTCAAGCATTATGTATGTCAACTAATTGCTTTTACAAAGAGAGATTTTTGCTATTAATTTCTTTAATATTTCTTATTTTTTCCTCCTGCTGGTTCCTCTCCCTTTTCTATCCTCCACGGAACACGTATATCTATCTAATTTTGTCTGTCTTCTGCCCATTAATTCTTTTCACTAAGTTGTTGTTTCTTCTGGAAATGTCAGGTCTCAGTGTTCTCCCAGTCTCTGTGGATTTTCCCACCTTTTGGTTTTTAACTATCCCACTGTTCCTGGAAGATACTGGTATACATCCTTAAATTTAGAAATCAAAAATACTCTAAGTGGATTTACTTAAAATAACTACATTTTCCTAAATTACTTCTGGAGAAAGACCAGGTGGCCTGGCATAGAACTAGCTGGAGTCACTGACCACTTCCCAGTTAAAAGAGCTACACATCACGCCAAGGGCGCGTACAGCTTCTGCTCCTTTTTGTCTGGCATAGAACACATTGCTTCATTGGCCCTGCAAATTACCTCAGCTCTAGAGAAGAGCAGAAGTGGAGCTGTGGAGTGGTACATTAGTTGCTGACCTCCTCCAGCTGATCCAGGGTACATCCTATCTCATTATCTGGATGTGAGGTGTAGAAGTGAATGCAAGGAGGAAGACAGTTTCCTGGCTAGCTGAAAAAGGCTGAATTACTAAGTAGAGACTATTTCTGTATCTGTAATATGTCAAATGAATTATGTCAGGCCTTGTGGCTCTTACTACCTATTGGAAAATACTTGGGGTTATCCCTGATAATTCCCCAAAATTGTCTCACAGCAACAAGTTTTAGCACCTTTTTGTTTTTCTTGTAAGTAGCCATTTGTATGTGAGTCCATTCTACAGTGACACAATTCTGCTCAAGGATTTATCTTCCAACCCTTAAATACAGGCATACATATTTTAATATATACACATTATATTTTTATCTAAATAAACATGACTCAAAAAACCCACCTTTTCCAAGAGTAATTACTCAGAGTTGCTTTCACAGACTTTAAAAAAATTCTTGTTTTCTATACTGATGTTCACAAAGTTGTTTAGCCCAACATATTAATATCCTTCATATGAATGGAATTATTTAGCATTTTAAAAAGGATTGCATGCATGTAAAAGTACATCTTTAGATTTTTTAGAATTCATATACATTTAGCAAGGGTTTAAGCATTCATTTAATTCTTTTTAAGCATCAGATATGAAACTGCATTTCTCAGACAGTATACTTTGCTATGAATTTAAACAGTTTTGCTTTTTAATTGTTAATTTCCAGCTACTGAAATTTTAAAATTATAATTTTGATCAACTGGAAGAAAAGTTTAAGACTAATGTTCAGATTAGAACACTTATGAAGTGAGTGCACTGAAATGAACAGCTAATCCACACCTTGAACAGAAGGGACAAAGTGAAATTCTGATGCAAGATTCTGAAATACAAATTGCAGCATGCAGCCCACAGAACCTGTATCCTGAGGAGATAGCCTCAAGTTGCATAAGACTTAAGGAAGTTAACTAAGGAAAACTAAGACAAGCAAAAATAGACAAGATGCTGTTTGTAAATATGAGTTTCAAGGGAAACAGAAATAAATTAAATCTGGAGCAGAGGTGAATTTACCTGATTTGCTTTCTGTGTTGTCTACTTCAATACTTAACTGCTTAAAGCCCCCTACCTTCAGGTAATTTTGCCATCATGTAAAAAATCTGATGGGTATTTTTCCGACAGATATCCACTGGGTCATCCAGGAGACCAGTGAGGGTAGAAATGATTCCACTTTGTATTAGCCCTTGCCTGAAAACAACCATGGAAGACAGATTTAACAAAACATAATGAAACTTGTACATATTTCAGATATTTAATCTTAACTACTCTTACTTATGCTGTATCTGTCTAAGAAAACTTAGGAATTCTGTTCTTATTTCTCACTGAAGCATCACTTCCCATATCATTCAGTAAACTTTAGAATTGCACCTACCTGCCAATACTATGCAAAGCCATTAGAGAGAGAACTTCTGCTGTTTTTTGCCGGACAGTTTGGTCATGATGTGCCAGCAAAGTCTTCAGGTTATCCAAGAATCCTATGAGACATCAGATTTCATTCTAACATTTCTGACCCCCAGCATTAATTTGAACTAGCAATATTCATCATTTATCTCAGAATTTGAAGTACATCAGAATTTTCAGCTTGTCCTGACAGTGAAATTCTCATTGTCATATCTCAAGAAAGGAAGAAACTTTCAAATGTCAAGGCCTACTGCCAAAAATGTCATGCTACAAACAAGCTCCTGACTCCTTAACAAGTTAAATCCTAATCTTGCAAATACAAAGTGACATAACTCTAAAAATAAGTCAGTAGAGCTATTGAAGTCTTTAGAAAAGCATGTTTTTGCAGGATTGACACCTAATTTTTTTTTTAACAGAAATAAGTGTGGTGAACCATTAATGATTGTGTGTATACACATACGGCACTGACCAAAGCCAAAAACACCCAACAACCCCAAACAAACACCTATCTCACATTGTTTTGGCAATCAAACTGCTAATCAAACACTAACAATAAATTTTGAATATGATTATTCTCTTATGAGAAGTAAAAAATACAGAAAAAGTGAATGGAGAAAAAAAGCAGTGGCAAACAAGGATTTTTTCAGTGTTATATAATGAGCGATGTAGATATACAACAGACTGCTAAAAATTGCAAAACCCCTGTGTTTGGGGATTTTCCCATCCAAAATTGAAACTCAGGATTCTTCCAGGCTTCTGAAAATAGCGGTGGTCACATGTAGTCCTGATGAGTATGATAAATTTGGTTATACTCCCTTCTTTTTAAATTTTTCTTCAAGTTACAGGCAAGGGGGTGATGATGGTGATGGGGTTCTAACTTTGGACTAATTAAGGCTTTTTTTTATTAGCCTATGTTAAGAATTAGCTAAAATCAGAAAAAAGACTGGGGATATGGTTTAGTGGTGAACATGGCAAGGCAGAGTTAACAGTTGAACTGGATTATTTAAGAGATCTTTCCCAACCTTAACAATTCTCTGATTCTATGGAAAGAAAGATTCTGCACTACTTTCATATTTAGGAGTTGATAAAACTTATAGTGAACCATTGATAAATCCTAAAGCGATGATAAGCCTTAGAATAACTGTCATGTATATGGTATTATAATATTCCAAGGTAAAACAAACAGAAAACTTTTCCTGGGTGTTTTGTGTCATCAACGATATTGTAAGGAAAATGTAATGGAAGAAAGTAAAGAGGGGCTCCCCCCTCAGCCTGTCCCACTGTGTCAGAGCTTGTGAGAACACATCACTTACCTAATGCTATTGCCTGGTAGACTTTTTCTGGATCATGGACCAGATCGCATAGTGCCATCAGTGCCTGCTGCTGTGTCAGCAGCTCGGGAGACTGCAACTCCTCATTCAATTTAGGAAGGGCTCTCCACCCAAATGCCAGGGGAGCTTTTGTGGGATCTATATCAGGGGGAAGGTAGGCTGAGATACGAGGTTGTGCCATCCCAAATCTTCCTGACACGGATTCTCCCTGTCCTTAAAAATACTCCAAAATGGGTGTACTTGGTGACTGAACAGGAAAAGACACCTACTGACTTTAGCTCTGTGTCCCCAAGGAGCTCTTTTAGCCCACACACACTGTCAGGAAGCTGTGAAAGAGGCTGAACGGTGCATGGTCAGCACTAACGTCTGTTCATCTGCTGAATTGTCTTATCTGGTTTAATTCTTTACTGAACACTGTAAAGAAGAGAGAGAGAGATAAAATTGCGAGGAGGGATGTTAAAATTGATGGAGGGAATGTTTTTTAAAGGATTAAAGCGAAGCAGCCCAAAGCCCAAAATCGGAGGGGGGCTCAAAAGAATACAATTTAAAGCAAAGGAAAACAAAATGCCTCCCCCACCTCAAAAAAAAAAAAACAAAAAAAAACAAAAACCAACCAAAAAACCCACAAAACAAAAAACCAAACCAAAATAGCATTTTTAAAGGGATCTGGTTAAAACCTGCCCTCAGCATTCGATAACATTTGATAGAATACGTGAGGGATACCCGCCCCCACCCCGCCCTTCCCTCAGGACGGAAAGCGGCTCAGCCGACTGAACACTACGACCTCCATTACTGAAAACTGCTAACAACAAAAGCAAAAAGTTAAAACGGCCTCTAAAAAACTCCACTTCTCCCTTCAAAGCAAACGAAATAGACTAAATAATCCGAGGCGCCGTGATCCATTACCAAGTCCCCAGCTCCCGCCCCTCAGCGGCCGGTAGCCTCAGCGCGAGCGTGCCCTAATTGCCACAGCGCCCGCGCTTTGCGTACCCGCTGCTTCGTGAATAGCGACTAACGCAGCCGAGCCCCTGGTCCGGCCCTGCGTCACCAGCGTGAGCAGCGCGTTTGACGATGCCCGCCGTGAGGGAGTTGCGTCAGTGGCGTAGTTGGGAGCGGGGCGCGAGGGGGGCGCGGGCTGAGGTGCAGCCGCTGAGAGGGCCCGTGAGGGGTGGGGACGCTGCCGCGCGGTGCCTGCTGTTCTACCTGGATTCACTGCTAAAGTGTGGAGTCTCTCTCCTCGCCCCCTGTTTTCGAAGTCATTTCAGTTGAACAAAATTGAGGAAAATTCAGAATGAACAAAACTGTGGTCGAGTTAAGGGCAGAAATACAGCAGGCAAGTGCCTTGATGTACAAGGGTTGAAGGGAGCACAGTAGTTTTGGACTAGGTTTTCTTTCCTAATCTTCTCCAGAATGTCACTATGAACAGCTAGGATGTGTATTAACAGTTCCATTATTACCTAGTTTCACATAACTGTTTGGAGGAAGGTACACGGGAAGACGGATCATTGCAATATTGTGGCACAGTTTAAGGGTGTTCTGGGTTGTGATGTGATCTGGCAACAGGAAAAAACTCTGAACAGCTTGTGGTATAAAAGGATAGTGCAGATAATGAAGTCGTTGAGATGTTTTTCATTATCTGGTTTTTCATTGTCTGAGTAACAATTATAATAATAAAAGTTCTTAAACAGGATTTTACAAATCCAAAGTAATTCTGATCAGCCGGATTAAAATGCATCACAGGAATAGGTTCTGGTTTGTTGATCTTCAAAATCCATAAAAGAAAAATTACTACTTTAAAAAGTATTTTCTGGAAAGGATTTATTTTTCTGCAACATTTTAGACCAGATTATTTAAAGTAGAGGTGATTTCCTTGAATTAGATTAGACTTCCACTAACTATGTACTTGTAAAAGTTTACCTGATTTCCATAGGAAGAATGTGAACCTTTCTCAGGGTAGAAGGAGTAGGACAAATTCAGAGACTTGTCCCTCAGTGTTAACTCTGCTTTTGGTGTGAGTTGTTCTGTCATGTCCTTCACCGTAGCTTGGAATACTGATTTTGTTCGTGGTCATGACGTTAACTTATATATGCCTTCTGAATGCCTTCCTCACATCCTTTGTCTACCCACAGAAGCTGCTGGCGCTACTGTTCTTGCAATGTTGAGATAAGGAGTGTTGTGATGCCATGGAGACACTGTGTTCCCAGCCCTCCCTAGTGACTCCCCTTTCAGCTCTGTAAGAAGAGAAAATATGGATCATTCTCAGTATTTTTAGTAGCTTTTTATTTCTGAAGTTTTTATCCTGTAATGGTGTATCTTATTTGTTGATTTGGTAAGTTGGGATATGCCTATGTGTGTATGAGATTTAGATTAAATACACTGAGTATAAGTGAAGATGGCCTCTCAATTTTGAAATATTTCTGTGTGGTTGCCTTGGTCCTTCCTGTTCTTTGCATTTGCCGAGATGGTTTAGCTGGGGCTTTTTGTAGCTTAGTTTGTGAAAGAGCTCTCGGAGATAAGCAATGAGTCAGTCTATGTACACATCACAAGTGTTTAGGATGCTTAGGAGGTGTTTAACCAGAACTAGGAGAACATGCAGAAGGCAAGTTAGTGTTTGAAACTCTTACCAACTCGTGGAGTTTTTGTTTTTCAGAACTATGCTAATAGTTCTGACATTAGGATATTAATACGGCTGTAAAATCATTCAAGCTGCCAAAAGCACAGGAGCACACCATAACAGGGATCTAGATCTCTCTAGTTTTATATGGTCACAAATAGCATAGAACTATCCATATGGTAAGAGATAAATACTGTAATGTCACCTTCTTTCGTGAACAACCCACCAGCTACAAAACTGGATTCTTTGGGGGGAAGTGGCTGTTTTGGTGCGGTTGAGATCATATTCATGTCTGAAGTGATTTAAAAGCAATTCCTCATGGAAGAGAATAAAACATTAATTCTAAGTAGTGGACTAGCAATTTCGTTAAGCTTTATTCTTAGTGTGTACTTCTAAAATACAACTGTAGGATTTTTTTTATTCTGTACTTGCTCACTGTTTAAAATTACTTTTCGGCATTGATGTGCCCTTTAACCTTTTTAGTCTGCTGCAGAAGCGGGAGAGGCTTGTCTCCTGGTTCAAAGCCTGTTCCAGCTTTATCAAAATATGACTGTTAGAATGGGAGAGCTTTGTTTTCTCCTGAAAGCTGGAAATTTAAATCCTAACAAAATACATAGCTAAATCTTTTAGCATCCTAAATTGCAGTCTGGCATACTGAATGCTGTCTAAATTAATGAGTTGATTGACAATACTTAGGTAATGCAAAAGAGCTGTATGATTTCTTATTCCTTGTCTTTGGTGTTTTGCACATTAGAAAGCAAGATTATTAATGACTAGAAAGACATTTATGTAATTCAGAATGTCTCATTAGTGACATGCGCATCCTGACTTTAAAGCTGAGATGAAATCAAGATGAAATGCTGAAAAAATCCTTTGGGAGTTTCTTTATAATTGTTGCTATGCTTAATATTAGCACTGTAACACTTCCCCACTCCATTAGTTCCTTGTCTGCTGGGTTAATCCTGCTCTTTGTATCCATATATATCTTTGAAGAAAATGGAACTGCTTCCATATACAGGATTAGGGACTATTGGGTTTATTGAGGAGCAGTTTCTGACCAAAGGAATCTGTATGACCACTAAAACGAGTTTGCTGCTTTAGAGCTAGGGCCCTGTGTATAGTTAAATTACTCCAACTCTGCCTTTCCGTTCTGTGGAAGAAGGGGAGGAAGGGAATTGTTACATGGCTGTTGCTATGGCCACGTAGCAGGGGCTGAACTGTTTGTGCGGCTGGAATCCTGCTGCATCAGCTGCTACTCGGTGAGTCCTTCCTTACACTTTGCTACATGAAGGAAATGCTCTCATTAGAATTGTTCTTTTAACGCCAGTAAGAAATTGCTACCCTAATAAGGGTCTCCTCCCCCAGCAACCCACGAGGTTTCATTACATAACCAAATTGATATGTCTCAGGTGAGACATCTAAATGCATTTGTGATTTTCATGTGAACATTATTATTCTTTTTCCATGTCAGACGGGTTTCATTCTTTCTGAGCTGATCTTGGATGAAAGTTTGATGTTGTGCCAAGAAATGTGGCAGCTTCGTCTTTCCTCCTTTCTTCTTCTGACCACATGAAATCTGGGATCCCCTAACATTAATTAATGTGCTTAGTGCAGAGGCATTTGAAACAATGATGAGCAAGATTTCTAAATTAAACACTGCTAAATCCTTTGAGGGCTAAACTGCAAGCAGTTGGATTGAATTAAGTGAACAATTCTCTGCCCTCCCATGGAATTAGAGTTGGTGCCTTGTAGTTTCAGAAGGCCACTGTTTGCTACTACAGCTATGCACACTGAAGTGGTCCCTTTTACATGAGAAACAAGTTTTCTTACATGCAAGCTGAGTTGAAGAACCACTAGTTGTACTGAAAAGAAAAAAAATATGACAAGTCTGCAAGAACTGGTTAGTTTTTGTTTTATCATATTGTCCCTGTATTGAGGTAATTCCTGAATACTATATTTCTCTTTTCATATTTTCAGTCTTGTAGAATTTAACTGAATTTGGAGGATGAAGTCCAGCCTAATTCATTTGGTTCCCCCAGTGAGCAGGGAAAGAATCATCTCCCAGTTTCCCAAGGTAAGCATTTTTTATTCCTCTGGTCACCATATGTAGTCCCTGCCACACTGATCTATATTTCCATTGTGTTAACTGTATTTTGATTTAATTTAATGTACACTTGTTGTCTTTTGTTAAAATTACAAATTATTTAAGATTCTTTCAAAATTTAATGTGACCTTGTATTCCTGTTTAATGTTGATCTCTTTACTAATAATCTTCACTCTTCTTTCTAACCTATACAATAAGTGACTCTTGTCACAGAAGTGTTACAATATTTATCTTGTGTTTTTAGCAAAACAGTAATGATTACATGCTTAAAGAGCTCCAACACTAAGGGGAAAGAGGAACCATAGCTGACATTAAATATGCAAAAAAATCTAATTAGGAGGCTTTGGTTGAAGAATTTGAGGCAACTTTCATTTTCTGTTTGTACAAGAACCTTAGTCATACAGTAGATCAAATGTAGTAGGCACTGTAGAAACACAGACAAAAGACCTTTGATGTCCCCAAAGACTTTTGTGTTTGAAGTGCAATAGAAGAGTTAAGGACAGGGAAGGACAAGGAATCACCACTTGTTTTTTTCAGCTGTTCAAAAGATCCTTTAAAGGGAATTAACATTTTTTTTCCCCCTTCTTGATCTCAGCCACACATTTTCCTCATTTTTAACTAATTCCTAGTTAAAGGACTAGTGATAAAAACAGTGCTTCACATTTATAAAATATTGAAAAAACTTCATAGTAACTTGACCTGCTGGTGGAATGCTCCCATCTGTGTTTGTCTTGTGTTTCTTAGATTATTGGGATAATTGAAGGCACTTATTGTTGTACAGAATGATGAGCAAATGGATTTGGTTGTGGATGCTTAGGCAGTGCTGTGACACTGGCACTCAGAAAGGTGCACCAAGGATGGTGTTGTTCCAAGGAGTTTTTACAAACCTTCTAACCCAGTCTAACCCTTTCCTTATGCCAGGGTAACTCTGTGCTTGACAAAGCCTTTGAATATTCATCTCATCTGTTTTTTCTTGCCGGTTTGACTGCTTGTCAAGTAGCCATCACCCAGTTTGTCCTAGCTGCTGTTCTCTCCTTTCAGTGGTACACACCTGAGGCCTGTCTGCAGTTTAAAGAGCACTTCCATGCACAGGTCAGGACTGCTTGTCAGGAGAGGACTGGAACAGCTGGGTAAGTTTATAATAATCCAGCTATGCAAGGAAGAAAGTATTTTAAGCTCTTTATAGCCTCCTTTCTTCATTTGCTTTTCTTGCCTTATTCCTTGTGTTCCTCACTCCAGGATGTTTCAAGGCAGCTTAGCCTATGCATGGGGCAGTTCTCTGACCTGTTTCATAGTAAATGAATCAAGTGCCTCTTCTGCTGGCATAGGTACTATTGAAAAAATGGTGTAGTATTTTAGCAACAAAAAGATTTTTAGTACCCTTTAAGTAAACATTTAGTTCAAAAGATCTAACAGATCCAGCCTTGCTGTGTCTTCTGTAGGTGTTTCAAAGGGGCAGTTAATAAAGGCTTTGGAGGGATAGAAGCACAGCACTTCTAAGTTTCTTGAAACATCTAAGAATCTAGTTTTAATCTTTTTGAAGTATGCACGCTGAGAAGTTCTCCTAAATGGCTCCTTAAGACTGGAACAAAATTCTGCTAATTATATAGTATTGAAAAATCCAAATAAGCTGTTTTATGCCCTACTAATAATCTTGAAGTTGTTTTTTCCCCCCACTTTATCTCTGCTCCAGAACTGTTACTATTACTGATTTAATCTCTAAAGCAAGGCAAGAAAGCTAAACTGTGTTAGAAATCATCACTATTCAGTTAAAATAAATAGCTGTACATTTTAGTGATAAATGCTTCTGGTTTCAGTGTGAGGATCTTCCATAAAGTGGAGCTCCTATGAATACTGACAATTAGCTCACTATTCTTCCAGCTCTAGAGTTGCTGACATGAGACTTGTCATGATATCCATCTTTAAATGCAACTTTTTATTCATTTCACTAGGGAGTCTTGCTAAAAAAAAACTTTAAAAGCCAAAATATGTCACCCTGAGAGACATCAGTGACTTTATTCCTTTTTTAGAAACACAGTCACTATCTTAATTTCATGGAAATTTGTTGCAAGTGTCTGGACAATTTTCCTAGCAAGAGGTGCCTTATTGAATTGAGGTATTTTTTCCTTCTGTTACCAAGATGTATTTGTTTGGGATTTTTATTTTATTTTTTATTTTTTAATTTATTTTTTTTATTTCCAGAGTAAACCAACTCTCCAGGTAATTTATTCTGGTAACAGAGTATACTAAAAAGCTATATATTTTGTCTTTGTGAACAGAATTAAACCACTTTTCTCTCACTGCTCTCTAGATATGATTGTTATGTGGTCATTTAGGTAATTTTTTGGTGGACTGGGGGTAGGAAGAGCAGCCAGAGTGTTTTGTACAGTACTTGTAAAGCTTGAGAGGAATAACCATTACCTTCCTTTTCCATTATCCCAAGTAATAATATATTTCTTTGTCATTTGGAAAGCTAGTCTGATAAATTCAATAGCTAATGGTCATACTTAATACTCTCTTGATAGTCCATCATTGTGTTAAATGGTCTAATCTAGGGGTGTTTTTCCCCAATACGAATTAATAGAACACACACGTCTAAATCGTCACTTACTTTTTTGTTTTTCCCTTAAGGTTGTTGATTTTATTCAGTATTTTCTCAGTAACAGTTAATCAGGAGCATAGGAGTCTCTGGCCACCCAGTTAATGTTGACTGGCACATACAACCTTTTTTTTGTTGTTTTTTGTTTGATTGTTTTTGTTTTTGTTTTTTTTTAATTAGTCATGCAACTTACCAGTCAAAATTTCAGCTATTCAGAATAGGTAACTTGGAATCAGAATCACATGATAGTTGGTGTAACCAGAAATAGTATTCAATAGAAGATTAATTCCTCTGTTTAAAAAGCCATTCCTTGATAGAAAAGAACATTAAACCTCTTAAGCCATTTTTGTAGCATGTGCACAGGAGATGTCAATCCAAGTTTAGGTCAACAAATAAATTCACTTATCCACCTGTACCTCCTAAAAGAGACACTATTTTGATTTTAAGAATGCAGGTTGAGTCACCTAAAGCCCATCTGCTATATCCTGTGGGAGGACCTAGGGCAAAGAGGATTATTTGCATGAAGCTGGGTTCAGATTAATATTATTCCACATAGTCAGAAAATGTATTGGCTCTAAGCCTGTGGGTTGTTTTTCCCAGAGGCACATTCTGCAGTAGGTTATTTTGTTATCAGTCATTTCTTGTTTCTGAACTTAGGACTTCATTTCTACTATTAAAGTCAATGAGAAACTTGAGATAAATTGGAATGCAAAGGATGCAGATACTCTATGGTCTTATGGGTAAACTGCAAAATAGATATACTTGTCAAAGCAATTTTAATAGAATAAAATTTATGTCCCACTGAATTAAAATTAAGGGGTGGTGGGGGGCAGGGAGAAGAGTAAGAAACAGACTATTTCTGCTCCAGAAGGGTTTAGTTTTTTGGTGGCTTTCTTTCCTGCAATTTAAGAGTCTGATCGTGCAGCACAGTGGCACTTAGGTAAACTGAAGTCACAGGTACATGTGCTCATCACTTGCTATTTTAAATCAGAATTTTTAGAGAGAGATTGTTGAAATTACTAGTAAAACCATATAACATTTTCAAATACTTATAACAGGCTGAAAATATCCAAAGTGGTTGTGGTAGGAGACCTGTATGTTGGGAAAACCAGTCTTATCAACAGGTACAGTATATCTCAGCTGATGGTTTGATTCTGCTGTTTCTCAAATAAATGTTATAACATTTCCATTGCTGGCTTTAAAGCAGTACATCATGGTTCTGGTTTGAACCTGAACCTGTACTTCATGATTTTGTTATTAAATGAAAACAAAATGAAGTCTACGGTATGAGACAAGCTTGATACATCTACACAGAAAGTTGTGCTCTAGCACTTCAATCAGTATATGTCATATTCTGAAGTATTTTTATCCAGTGAAATATGATACAGCGTTTTCTTAAGGAATCCAGTCTAAAGGCTAAACAATTGGAAAAAAAATGCCAGTGTCTGAGTCTTTGTTTCATTTGGGTCATTATTTACGACCCAAAATATATTCCCTTCTAACTAAAACCGTAAGATACTGTATCTCCCTTAAGAGCCCAAAGATGTTTTATTCTGAGTCTCCCGCTGTCCTGAGAGCTTACTAGATATATGTGCTTTCTTTTAATTATCTTTTATATATCTCCTTTTCTTTTAATTAGTCATGATGTTTTTAGATCTGCTTCTACCTTATGTAGCCAATCCACGGTTAGTTTATTATTTTCTTCATAATTTACCCTAGACAGTGTTAGTTTTCCAGTTATTTGTAGTTGTGTCTTACTAATATTTCGTCTCTTTTTTAATTTAATTGCAGATTTTGTAAAGATAATTTTGATCGAGACTACAAGGCAACAATTGGAGTAGATTTTGAAATTGAACGTTTTGAGATAATTGGAATACCATATAACCTCCAGATGTGAGTTGAAAGAGCATGGTTAAGCATTGCACAGAGTACAGTCTCAGCAGAGCTTGAATTGCTGCAGGCTGTAGTGGAATAAGGGTTTTTAAAATATAATAAAATTGCATGAAGAATATTCTGATCCAAAGAAGATTCTGTCTCTGGACTTGCAGTTTTAGTAAAAATTTTACTCTTGGATTTCTCATCCCTAAAAAACATTACAAGTTTGTCAATGAAAATTCATCTTGGATGTCATGCACTATATCAGTGGAGTTCTGCCTTTTTTATTCCATGTTCATGGAAAGAAGTGGGAGCTTTTGCCACAGTCTTTGTCCAGTGCTGGTGTAACCCCAGTGTGTGACTTGGGTTTAGTAGGCACAATGAGCACTGAACTTGGCTTTACGGGGAGTTTTATTCCTTCAGTCATTGAAATTATTTTTAAGGTGTCCAGTGATTTCAACATCTCTTAATTAGGGACTAATTAATTATCCCCAAATCATAGAAAGGCTGGAGTGTTTTTATTAGAATGTCAACCTAATATCTTTGATTTTTAACTTCGTTTGTCAGATTAGTGGGAATCCTTCCCTTCTTCCACCTGCTTTGGGTCTGTGGAATGGTGTCCCTCTGTTTTTCTACAGCAACATTATTCTGTAGAGGGCATTATTGAATCATCTGTAGCGTGACCTAGAGCAGAAGTAAGATGCTTCACATGAGGTATTTTAGTGCATGAGTCTTAAAAACCTTCTTTACATAGGAACACTTATTTTCCCTGCTGAGGTCACTGGTGTAATTAGACAGCTCGTGGTATTTATGGAAAAATGCTTAGAAATCCATTTCCCACTGATTTCACTGCAATTGTGTTTGGGAGATTCTGCCAGGCACTATCCTTTTGAAAGCTGAGTACCTCTAAAAATCTAGACTCATGCATCAGTATTTTGCAAACTGAAGCAATAAGGCCAGGTTGCATTGTCTGCAAAGTCTTCAGAAGCTGGGTAGAACATTTCCATATGATAAGCACTAGTGCCCCCTCTTGCTGAGATATTTCCATACAAGATATATTTGCAAGTATCAGTGACTGGCAATACAAGGCTATCACAAAACTCAAACCTCTGTACTGCTGGCAGTAGCTGAGGGCCCTGCATATCATGTTCATTAATAAGACCATCCTTGATTTTCTTTGACAGTGTCATTAGTACCTGGTAGACTGAGCTGTAAGTCTCTAATTTGTAGTGTAGGGACAGATATCTTATCTAGCAGGTGCAAGATTCTAACATGGACTAATACATGACTTAGCAGAATATTCACAGAGAAAATTTACAAAATTAGATTGCCCTGGAAATACATGCACATTACATAGATGAAAGAAAAAAAAAGTTTTAAGAAAAGGATATTACCATGCAGAATACAAATATTTGAATTGTCTCCAAAATCATCAGTATTTTTAATAAGAAAGGTAAAAATAGAATTTGCATGTCTTCATTGAATAATGGAGATTTACTGTATTTCTCTCAGTAGTTAATGAATAACATGTTCCAGATGGTGACACTTCTCTGGTATCACATTCTTCTCCGCCTTGTACCAGTCTGCTGCTTCATTAGCATGTTTACTCAGGTTACCCTGGGTTTCATTAACCTGATATTTCTTTTTTTTTCCCCCTATTGCACAGATGGGACACAGCAGGTCAGGAAAAGTTCAAGTGCATTGCATCTGCTTACTACCGAGGAGCAGAGGGTGAGAACAATATTAATTTGATCCTGCCTGCGTCAGGAGGTTGTATTTTATATAGCAACGTAAATTCATATATGCTCCTTAGGCCTATAGACACAGTGTGGTGGAATGGATTGTCCATTATTGCAGGGAAGAAGGGATGAAGAAGTTCATGAATTGTCATTTCTGCAAGCTCTGAGTGTTCTGATGATGCAGTGATAAAAATTGGCACTTGTGTATAGGGGGAAAAGAATTTGGGGTTGGGTGAGATTAATGTTGGAGTTAGAAGTGAGTATTTCTGGCTTTCCCTTTGGTAAGAGACAATTCTGTGGGAATTGGTGGTCCAAAAATGAAAGGGTTAATAGCACTATAGACTGCAATGTATTACAGATATAAGGTTGAAGACTAAGGACTTAGGTGTTACTGGGTGCTAGAAAAGGAAAAGGAGTGAGCAAATGGATAGTCTTCCACCTCCTCTGTGTTAAGTCTGTTCTTACACCTTTTATGTAAATATTCTCTCTTTTTAACAAGATGGGTTGGAGAGACTTCTGATACACTTTCTAATTTAATTGCTTATTTTTCTGTTCTTGTCTTTTATTGCAGTTATAATAACAGTGTTTGATCTGGCTGATATCCAAACTTTGGATCACACCAAGTAAGCTTCTGCATTTTGGCTTATCTTTTAAAGGTTTTACAGCAGGTTGAATTGCCTTGCATATGTAGGTGTTAAGAACTTGCTGGATCATGAGTGTATTTTCTATTGAGCTAAGAAATGAAAAATGACAGTCACTAGTTTGGATTACATAGGTTGGGATTTTTCTGAAGAAAATGCAGGGCATAAATTTGAGTTACTTACACTTGATTTCCCTTAAAGTCAGTGCAGAGAGAGAGGCACTTCAGTAAAAGCTTGATCCTTCCAAAGCTAGACACAGAGAAAGAGATGATGTGCATCCCAAAAGCATTGTTTTTTTAAACTTCATTTGCTATAAATAGAATAACAGAAGAGAGTCTAACGTAAATGATGAATCTGATGAGATGCATCTCATGCTTAGTGTCTCAAGAGCCTCTCATTTTTTAGGTACACTGATATCCCAAAATTTTCTTTCTCTAGATTCTGTGATTCTGATGGGAGATAGGCTGTTAAAAAGAAGAGAGAAAATTAAAAACTCGAAGTATATGTATATACAGCTAAACTTATTAGTTCAGATCCTTCTAATGATTTGGTTACACAGTAATGGTTATGAGTAAACTCATTCTGCTTTTAGTGAAGGCTGTGAAACCCTGCATGGGTCTGTGATCCACCCTGTTGTCACAGCTCAGAGCATATGTATTTCTAATGTGCTTTTGTGACTGCAGTGCAGGTACAGACGTCTTTACAACCTGTACTCTGTCTTATTTGAATGTGTACTATGGTACTTAGCTCATTTACATAGAACTTTGTAAAATAATATATATATTAGTGTCTCTGCTTGGCTGAAAGTAATTGAAGCCTGTGAACCTGATTACCCACACACGCACACACTCCCTTCCCTCCTTGACTTGTGTTGGATGACTCAAGAGAAACTTGATTGCCAGAGTAACAAGAATATAAAAGCTCGTGAGACAAGAATCATACAGCCTTCATGGGGAGCTGTTTTATAATGCTGATTAGATTATTTCACTCTTCTTTATTCCCATTCGTATCTAACCTGCTATGTGGTTCATACCTTTTCATTTGCTTCTTGTTTTCTTATTCCTTGTCTCATACTAAACTTTGCCCCCTCCCTTACACTGAGAAATATCCTCTCTGGGTGCTGAAATGGTTGTTGAATTTGTACTCTGCCATGGGTATGATTTTACCTTAGTGGAAGACATGTATTCAAAAGAGTTGGAAGAGCTGCTGCTCTCTCTGTCTAGAACAAAAGGCTTTTGATACTCTCATGTAAGTTTTTCCTCTCGCTTTTCTTGTGACCCTATTATCTGTCACCTTCTCCTATACTCCTCATTCCCTCTGACTGATTCTGTCATTTCTTTTTTGTATTTTAGACAGTGGCTAGAAGATGCATTGAGGGAGAATGAGCCAGATTCCAGCTTCATCTTTCTAGTTGGAACAAAAAAAGATTTGGTGGTGAGTAAATTGAATGCAGATAAGGAAATCAGATTTTCCCTAGTTCCTCAAGTGATTTCCCTTACAAGTCATGCACAATGTCATTGAGATAAAGACCTTGTGCAAAAAACTTGGCAGGTAAATTGAACAGCACACTTGGAACCAGCTTAGGAAGAGACTTTCTGAAAAATTGATAGTGAAATACTTCTTGCATGACATTTTTCAAGCATATGTAAACATAACTAGTGATCTTGAAGGTTTTGTTGTTTTGTTTTTTTAGGAATAATGTGTTCATTATTCAGGAACAGGGAAGATTTCTTACTTAATTGAATAATACATAATTTTCTAAAGAACAGGATGAATGCAGTCATTCTGTACAATTCTCAGTCTTGTGTTTTTCTGTAGCTCTCAATATTTAATTTTTAAAGCTTTGAAAACAAACTTGCTTCTTCTGTGACTAGTTGGTTCCACAACTCTTCTGCTGAGAACGATGGGATGACAAAGATTTAAAGACGAGTAACTGGGCTGCTGACTTGATAGCTCTTTACCAGCGCATGTGTTAGATACAAGGGTTACTTGTTAACTGTTGCTTTGTTTCAGTGCTATGGGAGCTGAGTGGAGACTTCCATATAAAACCAGTACTAAATACTTGAATGTTCTTGCAGTCATGTCTGATTGCCCAAGTCTAGGCAAGTTCAGAAAGGCCACTGAGAAAACTGAAGCATCACAGTGTAGGTGCTATGGCAGTACCTCTGTGCTGTTACCAGCCCAGATACACTTTTTATGTTCATGTTATTCCCTGTTGTTTGCCTAGTCAGATGCTGTGTGTGAAAGGACAGAGCTGGATGCCATCCGTTTTGCCAAGGAGATGCAGGCAGAATATTGGTCGGTTTCAGCCAAAACAGGTAAATTACTGCAAAGGATGTAAAAATAGCAGAACCACAAGGGCTGAAGTTGAAGTGGGAGGAACTTATTATCCCCTCATTGCCAGGTATTTTTTTGGTTGTTCTTGCATTTTGCTGCTATTAGAAACTTTAGGCTTATTAATGACTGATTTTATTTGAGCATTTGTATGTGTGCTTTCACTGTCATGTTTGCAGAAAGAAGTAATCAAGCTGCTTTGCAGTATCTTCTGAACATGTTTAATTCATAGACAGTTACATAAATACACATGTGCACTACTACTTAATGTTTGCAATGGAAAAAGATTATACCACAAAGTGAATTCTCTCTATTGCTGGCTAAAAGTAAAGGTGCAGCACAGAGTGCAGTATTCCAGAATAAGAAAATTAGAAATTCTTTCTGCAGTGATCAGAATGGAAGACAGATTGTTGGAGAGGTCTGTTCTGCCCCAGTATTGAGCAGTGAGCTGTTCACAGATGTGCTTGTCATGCTTGATCATCAGTTGATGTGCCTTTATAAAAACACGTCATTTCTGTCTTGTTTCGTAGGGGAAAATGTCAAAGAATTCTTTTCCAGAGTTGCTGCCTTGGCCTTTGAACAGTCCATGATAAAGGAGCTGGAGAACACTCCTGGGCACAGGGCCCAGATTGGGGCAGGAAATCTCATCAGTATGTGGAGTTTTGCTTTTTGTATGCATTTTCCTTGTTTATAGTCCAAAGGACTGAGGAGGTTTTTCCTTTAAATGAACGCCAGTTTCAAACACCTGCAAGCATATTCATGTCTTTGTCTGCCCAGGTTTTAGACTACAGGAGCAACTAGGCCTGCATCCAGCTTTTGTTACCCCTAATATCAGATGGTATAATTTCTTGTAAATTGATTTTATAACTTTTTTGTTTCCACAGAACTGGAGAAGAACATTATGGAAATTGCAGAAGACAACGCTCAAGTTAGCCTGAGTTGCTGCTAACTATCAGCTGTTTCTGCAAGTACCACACTTCTCTGTAACAATGCTCTCAAACCAGAAATAGAGAGTTTTAATTTTAGAAATGAGGGAGGAAAAGCTTATCAACCTTTCTTGCTGAAAATTCCTTTACTGCAGCAGGCCCACTGTGCTGGGTGGTACAGTTGTTACATAAACCTTTCTCTGTGTAGTTGAAACATAACATCCTTGTCTTAATGCAAGAAGACATTGCCAGTGCCATGTGCTCACCTGTCCGCCAGAAAGTCTTGTAGTAAAAAATGATGCCATTTTGGTGTGTTATTCTTTGATAATCCTCTAGAATTCTTAGCTAGTAGAGTGGCATTCTCGTGGGACCAGGAAACAAGTGGCAATTCAGAATAAAGGATGCTATCCATATGGCTTTGCCTTTTAAAATCACAGTGTAAAATAACTCTGATTCTTTGAAAATATTATGAAAATAACTTTGATTCTTTGAACTCTGATTCTTCTTCTCTGAATGCTTTTATGCATTCCAAGTATTGTAAAACTATTTGAAAATAAATCTTTTTAACGTATCAGTACACAAATGGAAATACACAAATGCAGACTTCGTAGTGTCATGGTTTGACCCAATTAACACACCCAGGACTCATGAGTTGAGATAAGGAAACTGGGAGAAGATGCACTCAAGGCAAAACCAGGCCAAACTTAAGTTGCAAGGTGATTTATTGCTAACAGAATCAGAGAAGTAAATGAGAAGTCTTTTCCTCTGCATAGCCATGGGTCCCCGTCGCACAAGCAGCAGCCTGCC
>VZRN01005380.1:995962-1100849 GCA_013397935.1 Dasyornis broadbenti
CCATTTCCCCCCCCAGCAAAAACTGGGCCAAGCAAAACCAGCACACATAGTTTCCACTGTGGTTTCTCCATCCAGGAAAAATCTGTATTACTGTTCATTTTCCACTTGAGAATCAGAGCCCAGTATTAAGTATTTCCAAGAATAAAAGAAGTCCAAGTAGGAACTTGGTTGTTTTAACACAGCTGTCTAATATTTTGAAAATGGTGCCAGATAAGAATGCTATTCTTTTCCATTCTCTTGAATAAGAAAGAATGGTCACACAGGTGCATAATATGGAACATATTTCACTCTAATTTTTCTAATAGTTCTCTAAACACTAAAATTCAGTTGTGAGTATCTAGCTTACAATTCCAAGTTTCTAGGATTCATATCCAGCATTTCAGGCTATGCTGGCATAAAAAATAAATATACAATGCTCTAAATTTCATACTGCAATTATTTTAAATGGAGAGAAAGAAGAAAACCTATGAACAGTTAGAAGGTACAGTTTCTCAAGATATTCATTCAATCATTGCAGAAACAATAGTATCTGGACAACTAATTATAACAGGACCTTTCAGATTTGAGCTGCTGAGAAATAAAGACATTTGTTAATAAAGAAATGCATCAATGAAAATATTCTGGATTCTCTGCCATTTTTCCCACTTTGTTAAGAAATGGGAAAAAGTGGAAAAAAGATAGCTTAAACATCCTTTTTATTTTTTCTTATGATGTAAATTATAGCAGCTTCCTAGAATGTGCTGAATAGAGATCTAGAAACTCTGTGCCTCTTTTCATCAGACTATCTTCACTTTGGCTATTGTGCTGCCTGTTGGCAAAGACACAAATGTAACATTTGGTGGAAAAAATGAATTTGTGAGGGTACATAAGGAGCTCTTTATCCAAATGTGTAGTATTTTGACCTTATGGTGTTGTATGCATTTGTTCAATTCCCAAGTCTGTTTCACAAGGATGATGACTTTACACTGTGCTTGTAGCATTGGCTGAGCAGGGTGGGCAGTGTGGTCATGGCCTTCATGTTTCCTGAGTCTGAATGAGAGTAGAGGAGATGGTTCACTCTACTGCAGCAAGTCATGTTAGCTGGGCTTCAGTGCTGACATGAGAGATAGTGTTTACAGTGCAAAATGACTCAGGAACAAATCTAAGAAAAGATCAGGATTTTTTTTTTTTTTTTCACCAAGAAATGTATCTCCTAAGGGTTTTGTTGCTGAGCTCAATTATTGTACAAAATCACAGAGATGCAATCTCTTCAACAACATGATCATGTTGCCTGGAAAATCAGCTGGGACAGTTTTATCCTAGGGATTCAGAACATTGCATGATATTATTACTGTTTTGTTTCATCTGAAGCTCCAAAAACTTCACATACAAATGCAATACTTTGTCAGTCATCAGCTATCATGGGACAATAGCCTGAGTCTGGCTATTATATGATGGGTGCTTTGAGACTGGGGGGGTTTTGGTTTTGTGTTTGGTTGTTTTGTTTTGTTGGGGGCTTTTTGTTTGAGTTTTTTTGTTGGGGTTTTTTTTTTTTTTTGGTGTCATTATTTGTTTGTGGGTTGTTTGGGTTTTTTTGCTTGCTTGGCTGGTTTTAAGGGTGTTTATAGCACCATTGAAGCTTCCCCTGCAAAGAACTCAATATCAGTACTTTATTAGCTAAAATGAATTTTGGATCATGTTGCAAATCATGAGTTGCTTAGGAAAGCACAAAGGAAACTAACTATAGAAAATAAATATAAATTTGTAAGTTCTATCTGGTCTAGCTAATGTTTTATCTATGTATGCTAATCCATTCTATCAGCAACTTAATTGACTTTAAAGAAGCCATAATATTTTGGAGAACAGTGTTGAGAAAACTATATTAACTTTACCCATAGGTAGGCTAAACCACAATTTCTACAGCAGTTGAAATCCCCACAGTGATCATGGCAACAGTCACAGTTTCAGTTTCCTTATGGAATTTGCAGATGAGAAATTGAAGAAGTGAAATTGGGAGTCAGTCTGACGCAAAGGTAAAGAGCAGTTGTAGTAATCCACTTCCCAAAAGAAGTACTAATGTGTTGCTGTTTCTTGCCTTTAATAAATAAACACTAATGTGTTAATGAGTCCTGTTTATATAGGGATGCATTTGTGCTGAGCTGATTAATCACAAATCATGTTTTATTTCTAATTTTAAAAGCTCAGCTTATATCCTACAGGTTTATGTGGTTTTTTGTTTTACTTTTTTGTTGGTTTGTTTTTTTGTTTTGTTTTGTTTGTTTGGGTTTTTGTTTTGTTTGGGTTTTGTTTTTTGTTTTTGGTGGGTTTTTTATTTTGTTTTTTTGTTGTGCTTACAAAACCCCCGGTTCTTCCGCATGGGGTGACGTTGAAGGACAGTTCCCAAGTGCTCGAGAGCTTTACCCGGAACCAAGCGGCTCCTCTTCCCACAAGAGGGAGCCCGGCGATCACTGCAGGATCAGATCCGTGCCCGCTCGGAAGGGCTTTGCGATCTCTGGCAGGACAGCAGAGGGGATGTGCTAGCCCGCGTTTAGCCTCTCATCACAGGATTTTCAGTCTCAAATCACAGATATGTGTCTGCCACCGGAGTCTTAAGGAAGTTTTGTATCCTATTAAAATAGTACTCTGTTGAATGCATAAATTATCAGCAAAAATTCAAACAACACTTCAATTCTCAATGGAGTTTCTGGAGTTGTGCTACCTGAACAGATTAGGAGGGTGTAGCTGTTTAACAGTATTATTTACTAAAAGTTAAGTGTGCGTACAGAAATCCCTCATGTGACTCATCAGAATTCTTACTCCCTCCAGAAAGAACACAAATGTCAGAAAAGTGGACCCAAATAGAAAACACTTCAGAAATAAAAAATCAGAATGGTGAGACTCCAGTAAAAGTTCTGTATGAATTTGAAACATATCCCAGTGGTGTAACATACCTGCCATTGTTTATAACATGCCAGTACGATCTTCTTATTCCTAGGAAATTCATTGCATGTCAGAATTTTGTTGGTGAAATTAGCACTAAGCAAACAAACAGAATCAATGGGGGGAAAGGCAATTTATTTTATTTTGTGACAGATTGAGATTTCTTGAAAGATTTATAGAGTTATTTATTAAACATATAGATTTTATTACAATTTAGGTCATAATCTGTTTTCTATATAGGTCAGCCAATGCCAGTTATGTGCTAAAAGTTGAGGAAATAAGTACAGGAAAAGAGTCAAAGCCAGGAAACAAAACCCAAGAGGGATGAACTGTGCAAAACTGAACACATGATCAGCCATTTGTGATATATCTGAAAATACCCCAAAATATTTTGATTGGCATGTGAAAAAGCATGAAGAGAAAAACTGTTTAATGGATTTTGAAACAGTACATATCTCAAAGGTAAGAGAGTTGTTCCTGTGGAGTTCTGCTTTTCATTCTTATGGGATTTTAGTGGTTCTTATCAGGGCTATATCCCACTCTCTTTTCTAGCAATGTGTACCAGAAAATATATGCTTCACCACAGACATGACAGAAGCAGGTGTGGGGGGGATATGAGTTGTACTTACCACTTTTTTTCAGAGTTGAATTAAACACGAAGAGGACACAGGGCTTAAGCAAGGTCATGTACTGTGATTTCAGAAGGAGTAACAAATACCCAGCAGCTAGAATTCTGTTTAAATCATTTGCCACCCTTCACCCAGAGCTGAGGTGTGGGACTGAATTACTGGGGCTAAGAAAATATATAGGGACAAAAATCAGACTAATGCAAAAAACCAAAGCAGCTTTTATTGTCAGTATCAGAGTTATTTTGGAATACCAGTTGCCCGTCTCAGAAATCCAGCTTGTCATTTATCGGCAAGGAAGGTGGGATTGTGGGAATGACGAACCTGGTAGTAACCAGCACTTATATAAGTGGGGTAAAACGTGACCTATGAAGGTGAGCTGTATCAGTGCCTGGGGGGAGAGCCTTGCTGTGAACACAAGAGAGAGCAGAGAGACGTGCTGGTGTTTATACATAATATATGAGGGCATGGCTGTATGGACAGGAATGGATCCCTCCCTATGCACACACGGCTGTGTGCATGGCATGTTCTCACCCAGCTTTAGCTATGGTCATGTCTGTATGGTGTGATGATGCCCAGGCCTGTGGCTGCCAATTGCGAGCGGGCGGGACCGCTCACGGCTTAGCCTTTGTCTCCCGGGCAGCCGCGGAGAAAGCGCTGGGGTCCCCCGGCCCGGCTGCCCCTTTAAGAGGCCCCAGCGCCGTGTCAGTGCCTGCGCCGGGTCCTTCCCTCCCCTCCCCTTCCGCAGCGCCGCCGGAGCCGGGCCGCGATGGGCCGCCGCGGGCAGCGGGNCTCGGCCGGGACGCGCCACCGCATCGCCGCTCCGCGCGGGGAGCGTGTGCGCCCCGAGCACAACACAATACCCGGGAGGAGGAGACAGGGAAAGGGGCAGGGGGAGAGGAGGAGAGAGAAAGAGAAAGCACAACACGGGGGTTGGCGAGGGAGTGCGTAGCGGAGGGCTCCAGAGCGTGGCCGCGCTGAGGATCGAGCCCAGGACGGCGGCGACAGGAGGTGGGTGGGGGGCGATATTTACCTTCCCTCCCCCGCCCCGAACCCGCTCCTTTGTCCAGGCGCTTTGAAGTGCTCGGGGATCGCCGGGGTGGGAGCATTGTTTTTAGCCAGCAAACGATCAGTCATGCCGGGGACAGAGTAGCGAGTGTACGCGGGGCTGGGGCCGGCAAGAGCAGGAGACGAGGAGGAGAGAGGATTGCGAGAGAGGATTGCTGCCTGCCTCCCAGCGCCCTGCATGGAATGCGAAAGAGACGCGCTGAGTTGACCCTGCCCGAGCTGTTTCTGCTTCTACATGTGAGATCCGGTTGGTTTTTTCTTTCCACCTCTCTCTCTCTCCAGCCTCCTTCTCGTATTCTCCACTTACTCCGTATGCAAAATGGTGGACCCTGTGGGGTTTGTGGAGGCTTGGAAAGCACAATTTGCAGACTCTGAGCCTCCTAAAATGGAGCTGAAATCTGTGGGAGACATTGAACAAGAACTGGAGATGTGCAAAGCATCTATCCGGAGACTGGAGATGGAGGTTAACAAGGAGAGGTTCCGCATGATTTACCTGCAGACTCTTCTGGCAAAAGAGAAAAAAAGCTATGATAGACAGAGATGGGGTTTTAAACGTGTTTCTCAGTTGCCTGAAGGGGGTGCAGAACAGCAGATCCAGGACCTGCATCATCACCAGTCTGCTGACCAAGATGAATATGAAAAAAACAAGTCACACCATGGGGAGGAAAAGTTCAAACCAAGGATACCCTCTATGCGGAAGCTGTCTACCCAGAGTGATGGATCAGACCTGTCACCTTTGGACAGTCCCCATCATGGAGAAGGAGAGCAGGACAGGTGTAAATACTACGGTGAAGAGAAACTGAAGAGAGTTGTAGAAGATATGGAGAATCGCTGTGATACAGATGGCTCTCCTTCAAAACACAGATCAGCTTCGACTCGCAGGCTAGTGGGGTCTGCTGAGAAGGAGGGATCATTTGAACCTAAGGAGAGAGGGAACAGCACAAGTGTGGCAGCCCTAAGGTCCAATTTTGAGAGAATGAAAAAGGTTAATTCGCATTCTTCTGGAGATAATAAGGATGTTGTTGAAAAACCCTTTTATGTGAACATGGAGTATCATCATGAGAAAGGTCTAGTAAAGGTCAATGATAAAGATGTTTCTGATAAAATAAGCTCCCTTGGGAGCCAAGCCATGCAAATGGAACGCAAAAAGTCTTTGCACTCCCTCCCTTCTAACATGGTACCCAGCTTCAGTGAGTTCCAGAGGCCTGCCTACAGGGGAAGGTCCTCAGAGAGCAGCTTTGGCTATGATGGAGAATATGAAGATGCTGAACTGAACTCCAAGTTTCTTAAAGATAACCTGATTAATGCCAATGGCAGCAACCGCTCACCTTGGCAGCCCATGGACTTTCAGCCATACCAGAGTATCTATGTTGGTGGAATGATGGGGGAAGGAGAAGGAAAAGGACCTATTCTGCGAAATCAGGGCCCAGCTGACCAGGAAAAACATCTCACATGGCCCAGGAGATCTTATTCCCCCAGGAGTTTTGAAGATATTGGAGGAGGATATACTCCTGATTGTAGCTCTAATGAGAACCTTACCTCCAGTGAGGAAGACTTCTCCTCAGGACAGTCCAGCCATGTCTCCCCCAGCCCCACCACTTATCGCATGTATAGGGAGAAAAGCCGTTCCCCCTCCCAGAACTCTCAGCAGTCCTTTGACAGCAGCAGCCCACCAACCCCCCAGTCTCAAAAACGGCACCGGCAGCAGCAGGTCATCGTGTCTGAGGCTACTATTGTGGGTGTACGAAAAACAGGACAGATCTGGCCAAGCGATGGAGATTTGCCCTCTGGGAGATGTCACCAGGACAGCTGTTTCCATGGCGATACAGGTGTGTACCAACTTTTTGCTTAGTCTTTTAAATGTATAGAGCAGGGAATGGCATTGTGGAAATGAATGGGAGTCTCTGGGTGAATCACTGTGAGGGGGCAACTGTTTCATGTGAGAAGTCTGTGTTTAATTTGTAATTCTGCTGTTTTAAGAAGATCCTACAGAAGTATATGTCAGACTGCATTTTAGGAATTCAATCTGGATTCCCGGAAGGGTTGATTCAAGCCTTTCTTGAGAGGATCAATGGAGTCCCATGTTAATCAGTTCTTAAAAGTTTCAGTGTGAACACTGAAGTAAAAAGGGGTCAGAACTTCACCAGGTATTCACCATCTGTGGTGAATTCACCACCAGATCATTCCCTCCCTCTTAACTATACGCTATGGAGTAGGTAAACTCTGCCTCAGAGGTGGTAATATGCCAACAAGCTACAACCTGAGGGTTTTGCCAAAGCTTTACTGATAATGATGCTGCTCCCACAATCTTGTTTTTTCCTGTCTGTATTAATTGCAGTGCTAGTTTCTTGTTCTGTCTCGTGTCAGCCTTCAATTAGAGCTGATTGGAAGTGAGGATTGTGCAACCCTGTTCTTGGAGCTTTTTGCTGTCTCTAAGTGAAGGAAGAACTTGGACTATCAGGAAGCCCTGAGGGAAAGATGTTAACTAAATTTCAACAAAATAAAACTTTTCATTTGGGGAAGAATGGGCAATGTTTGAACCCAGTCTTATGTAAGTCATTCAGGCATGCAGGTGTGTCTGTGGAATCATAGTGAATTTACAGCTGGACGAGGTATACAAGGAATGATGTTAATTCAGATGGATTTTTTGAGTATACATGGATATCTGAATCTATTTAGCAAGGCATGTAATGTAAATAGTATCTTGTGCTAACACCAGTAGTCTCCTATGCAGTAAATGAAAATCAAATCCAGGAATTAAAAAAAAAAAAAGAATGTTTGTTTTAACAGACTTCTTTAATTACAAATCTGTGAGTTCTCTTATGGGTTTTCTTTGTCTCTTTGAATCTCTCATTTTAATAAGGGGTTAACGTTATTTGGTAATGAGACCAAATTCCTGTAGTAGTGGGTGAATTGAGAGGCCTGTCAGAGATGTCACTTTCTCAAGCTGTGTGAGTTTGTTCTATTACTTCTCAGAAGAGTAACTTAGCTAGAAGGAGATGCCTGGTTTTACTTGCCCTGCTGATTGCTTTTGCCAGCAATGCTTTTGGGAGCAACAATAGAGGGTGAACTCTTCTGTGCCCTGCTGCCATCTTCTTATCCCATTGTATTATTGGCAGGCTGGACAATTGTAGTGGATGTTCAGTGTACATGGAAGCTCTGCACCTCCTCACAGTGACTTCTCCTTTATCAAATTGGATGCACATCCCTGTTTTCTCTCCGGGACTGCTGCATTCTTCCTGGGTTTTAGGGGAGAGGCTGAGTCTTGTGCTCATTTGAACTGAGCTCAGCCATCTGTCTCTGCTCTTGTTTACTGATGCTCTTTAGATGACTGAGAAGCCTCCTGGCAATTGCAGTTTTTGCAGAAGGAAACAAAGGGGTAAAAATAACAAAGGTTGATAAAGCTTGAGGAAAAATTCAGCTTTCTAAAGGGCAATAGATAATTTTTATTTAAAATAATTTAGCTGGGATGCAGCGATTTAAAAAAAAAAAAAAAGGGCAGAACACTTACAATTCCTAGATGTTGTGGAAAGCTTTGTGCCTTGTTCCTAAGGATGACCACACGTTGCAGGCAAGGACAGAATGTAACTGATCCACCTTCTGCTTTCCTCAGCATAGGGGGTGACATGGCAAGCTCAGCAGGAACTTTCACCAGATGGCTAATCAGTACTGTCTTGCACATTAGCTGGTGGCAACTTTATACTTAACCAAAAAGGCTTATGCCTTCAGGAGGACTGTGTTTCTGATTAATTCCTACTGAGCATCATTTTATATGAATTTTCTTTCTTTCCTGATTAGGATGAATTTTGATCTGAAACCAGTTGGCAGAACCTCCTTTTCATAAAATAAACAAAAGGCATGAGAGAGCACTGTGTGATTAGCTGGCTGGCTCCCATTGCCCACTACCCTGCTCTGCTGCGGACTGTTCTCCATGACCACGTGATACCAAAGCCATTCACAGATCTAGACAGATTTTCCAGCACCTGTGGTTCAGTCACTGGTTCTGCCAGGCTTCCCTAAAGTTTTGCTTGAACAGAGTGCAAATTTGAATCACAGTAGGTTCTGGCCAGCCTTAATGTTAATTAGCATCAAGTGGGGTTTGTTCAATAGTATTTGACTTCCCTGTGCCTTCAGATTGTTGTGTGTTTTCTGGCTTTGCTTTTGATGACTCTTTCCATTATAATGCTGGGAGTGCTGTGGACAGGTGCAATGTGAGACTTCCATCTGGATCTGTCCCAGTGCACCTTGAGCTTGGCCAGCAGACATGTGCTGTTCTGTCCAAATTATTTCATGAGTTCACAGTTAAGTGATGTCTTCCTGATTTTGTGTTACAAAGAAGGATGTAACTCTCAAGTGAGTGGGGTCTGAGCCAAAATTTGAATCTGGGTTTCTGGAGATGGATTATCAAAAACCTTAAAGCAGACCAAGGTGTAGTAGGCTTTCAGTTTTTTATGAGGAGCAGCATGAGAGCTTCAGGGTTGAGACTTGGTAACAGCTGTACTTTCTATTAAATGGAGCCTGGGCAAAGATATTTATATTAGGATTAATTATGTATCACTAATTTCCTGTAGTGGGAATAGAAAAGAAAAAAAAAAAAAATCACATCTTAACTTTGCATTAAGCTTGAATATTTTTACTATGATTGTGAAGGACGAACAAGATTTTTAAAATTCTGTCTTCTGTTGAACATTAGTTGCAGAAATAGACATGAGAAAAGCCAGTCATTGTGCATTTCTCCTTATGGTCAAGGGGAAAGTTGCAATGTGTTATTATGGAGTGATGAGACTTCGCAATGGCCTCAGCTGGGACAGTTTTTTAACTAACAGCAGTTTGTTAATGAAGGAGCACACTGGAGTTGTGTCTTGGCTTTAGAGCTTGCTGCATAAAATCAATGCATGCTCTCTCAGCTCTGTGTGTGAAATGATTTTATCTGTCTGCATAGTATCATGGAAACTATCTGGAGTCCATGTAAATAATATTTACCTGCACAGCTGCTTCCCTCAAGGTGCCCCAGGAGTAACTTCTGTTCACGTGAGAGGACTTGGTGGTGCTCTGAGAGAGTCATGCCAGGCTCTTTCTCTAGACAGCCACCAACCACCACCACAGGGCTCAATATGAGGTCAGTCTGGGGATATGTGTAATTTAATTCCATTGGAGTGAAGTTTTACTTATTTTAGCCTCTATAAAGTGTGGGAGTTCTGAATGTCCCTTTCTGGAGAGCATGGAACATTCTCTATATTTTTAGTAAGCTTAATGTAGAGAGGGAAAAGAGCAGTGAAATTTATGGATGGGAACTGCAAAGCTCACAATTCCTCTTACGTGAGCAGAAGGCCGTTTTAAAACTCCTACTTACCTAGAGCTCTAGATAAGCCCTAGCTTACCTAGGTTCTTCAGTTTTTGTGGGCCTTAAATGTCTGACCAGGTAGGCAAGTATCTGAATTTCCTGCTTTTAAGGCAAACCTTGACACTACTTATTTGTAAAGCCCCAAGAAAGCATTTCTCATGTCATCATGGATGGACCTTGTTCTGTATCAGTTTCTGCAAGGGTTTGCTTCCTGAGTTATTTGCATCTTCTGAAATCTTAAACAAGTTTCTTAATTCTGCACTTCTTTCACCCACTATTGTATTCTGTGAATTTTAGTTTCAAGATGTAGTATGAAAAGTGCTTTGCAGGATTTTACAAACTCCTGAGGCAACATGCCAGTCCTGTTGCTGTTGTTCAGAAACAAACTTTACTTTGAGCGGCTGAGGTAGACTTCATTCCACTGTGTAGAGATTCGTCCTTCTGAGGAGCTGAAATATAGGAACTCTTATAATGTGCAGATTCCTTGTTAATTTTAAAGACTGCTGGCCACACGTCCTGCTTTCCATCTGTGACTTACACTGGATCAATAATACACTTAAAATTTTCTCTGACACTTGTGTAGTTCATTTTGCTATTACTTTTAAAATATGTTTTAATTCTTTCCTGTGATAATCAATTATTTCCTAGAAGCACCGATGCTAAGACACTGTTTCAGTGCAACCCCCCCACCCTGCCTTGCTTTTCAGCCATTTAGTGGCTTTTGAGATTGTCAGGATGCTTGTACTACCACTACCCACTTCTTAGTCTGTGGGAGTGAAGAACTCCCTCTCTCTTCCAGATTTCTCTTTCCCTTCAGCAGAGTTTAATGGAGTCTATGGAGCTGCTTTATGTCCCCAGTGACTATAGTGGACTCTGAAGTGTTTGTTTTGTTCCTTTTTCCACAAAGAGTTGCTAATGTTTACCTCAGGCCTACCAGAAGTAATAGCATGGAGATAGATTTTATTTTTTCTTTTCTTAGGTTCACCCTAGATCAGGTACTTCTGCAGGCACAAAGCATCTGCCTTTGAAATGGGACTGTAAACCAACCCACATAGTAGTGGTGTGGTACTGCGGAGCCCTGGAGACTGCTGATGTCACCTCATCTGCCTCATTTTCTTGGTCCATAATAGAGAGATCAAAGTAGGACTGACTTTCTTACAGAGTAGGCAGACAAAGAACTATGAGTTCTGCAAGTAGTGGGTCAGAAAGCTGCTTGTCCTCCCTGCACAGTTACCAACAGTTCCAAAGTGGTCTCTCTGACAGTAGAGATGAGCTCACTTTGCACAGCTACCACTGCTGCAAGAGGGCTTGGACCTATTGGATGCAGCCAGTGGCCTGTGCCTGGGAGGGTAAAATACATTACCAGTGCAAGCTTTAAGTTTGGGAGTTGTTGTAGGAACTCGGCCAGGACCAAGCAGCCCCAGAGCCAGAGGGATATCTGTGCAGCATCCCTACTGTGATCAGCACAGACTGGAATGCTGTGCTGTATACCAAAGCAATTGGACTCAGGTGATTCCAGCATGGTGATTTCACAGAGCCAGGGGCTAGAGCCCTAAAGCTTTGCAATGACCTATGAAGTGATTTACTTGTGGTAGGTGGTGGGCTTACAAGCAGTGGATTATATTGGTGAATGAAGTGCTTTGGTCTCCTGTGTTTTCGCATCTCTAGCAAAGCTGTTGCATGAGTGTGGTTTTAACCTTGAAGACTTTTGTTGTTTAGTGTAAATATACATGACCCCATGTACAGACTTTCAGGGTGCAGAACTGGAACATTATACTCTTGATTCTTGTAGTTATGCTATCTCAAGCTACTGCTGAGAAAAAGAAAGCTAGGAGCTTGCCAATTTGTGGAACTAAATGCTCTACCATCTTTCCTAAGTGCTTCAATTTGTCAAATATCTCTGTACTTAGCATTTTATCCAAATATTCAAACCAGTGTTCAGTCACTCCTTCATTGACAGCTTGCTTTTCACTGCCACCAGAAAGTTTCACTAAGACCTGAGCAAAAGTAATAAAATGAGTTGACTGAAATGGCAAGGAGGCATCCTGAGTAACAGATTTGGGATGAAAGAAAAATAAAGATTTAATTAGAAAATTTGCTAAAACTTCAAGTGTTGGTTAGGAAATGCTTGTTTTGGACTACTGGGCAGCACACTAGAGCTAATGATACTGACTCTTAAAAGAAGTGTTATGGGTGGGGAGTGTGATTTGTAATCCAAATTTGGCTTCGCAGGCTATCTCAAAGATGGGCTGACAAAGGTGGCCTAAGCCTGTGAAGGTTTAGGCCGCAGTAATAGCCTGGAAACAGTTCTTCTTCCAGTTCTAGCATGTTTAGCAGTTTGGTCTCTAATCCCCTCCCTTGCTCTCCAACCTCTTAGAGATAAACAGTTGTCATGGAGAGGCAAGGGGGTCCTGTATTTCAGCTTCAAGGAATTTTGGAGGTTAGTCCATAAAGGTTAATGAGGTGATTCTTGGCAAGCTGTTTGAGAATTGCTCCACTTCAATTACCATAGGGAAGCATATTGCTGGTCATGAAAATCAAAGTGTTGATTGGAGGCACAGCTTATCTGGAGCTTGCTTTTCTCCAGAGAAATCAGACCAGCAGTTTTTTTTGCTTGTTTGTTTGTTTGTTTTAAGCTTTCTCCTCTTTGATTTGTTCTGCTTAGTCAGGAAAGAATAGCAAGGGCCTGATCCTGTTCTTTCCCTGATGAGATATCGTTGGCTTTAGTAATCTTTTGCTGGCACATGTAGGAAAAGAAGTAGTGTTCTGGTCTAGGTCAAATGGCAGATAGATGGAGGGCTAGACTGCAAGGGACTAGGGAAATGCTGGCTGGCATGGATTAGTTTGGGTGAGCTGCATGTGAATGAAGTACTTCCAAAACAACAATTTGAGTGTCTTGGGTTACAAAGCAGGTTTTGACCAGCTCTCTGATGACAAAGTAGATTACTTTCCTGATCATATCTTTAAATTATAAGTGATATGAAAGTAATCATAAACTGTAAGTAAATCCTTGAATGTTGGTCTGTCTTACTGCTGAGTCTTATAATCCGTTTTTAAATCCATAATTTCTCTAAACTTTTTTCAAATTGTCTTGTATGTGTTTTAAACAGTAAAATTGTCCTGTGTAGGACAATATGGTGTATTTCTGTCACAAAATCTGGCTGCAGTTTGCTAATCTGTCTGTTACTAAAACAACAAAGCCTGTCTCCCTTTTGTCTTCTTCCTAACTGCCCAAATGGTATCTCCCAGACCCTTTCTTAACCAGGTTATGGCTCACATAGTAATCACATTATTGCAAATGTAATTGGAGTCTCTTCTTTAGAGAAAGCTCTGCCCAAATGTGGCAGCTGGAGTCAAGTTAGTTGCTCGTGGCTACATGGATACATGAGGAGTATGTGTGTGAGAATCCATAAGGACTGCCCTCTAAGTAGATTGAATTGCTAAAGTTCAATGTGTTGGTTTATGCCACTGAATTGTACCTGTTGGTATTACCTTTTACATAGTTGTTATCTTTTGTTATTTTGTTATTTGCAGTCATTTCACCAATCTATAGTACTACTGGGTGGGGTTTTTAAAAATTATTATTTATTTTATTTTGTGGAGGATAAGGATTCTTTTCAAGGAGAGTAGATCCACCACAACCTTCCTTCTTTTAAAAATAACATATTTTTAAAAGCCCTCAAAACCACCCCATCCTCTTTGGGAGCTTCTGTGCAAGTTCTGGAGTATCCAAAAGCCCCAAATTACTTGCAGATTGGTCTGTGACAACAGCACAGTAGCAACTATGGCAGGCTGCTGTGGATCACACAGTATTACCTGAAATCTAAGCAGGCAGCCTTTGCAAGAGGAGTTACTTAATAAGTGAGTAACTTGTGTACTTGGACTCCAGCTCCTCTCCTTGATGTGTGGAGAAGTGCACTGTTCAGCCTTGGCTCACTGGGTGTGTTTAGTTCTTAAGAATTTCAGAATATTCTAGGCTCCACGCTGAAATGCAGCTACTTCTCTAATGGGGTATTTACCTGCTATTCTGTTATCAGCAATTACGTACTCCCTTGGCTGCAGAGCTGGGGAAGGAGTGCCTGTTTTGAACCCACAAATGGGTGAGGCTGGAGCAGACTGTTGTTAGGACAGTTTTAAAAACCCAACGCACAAAAAGCCACCAAAACCCAACAAAACCCTCAGTTGCCTACAGTCACATCTGTGTGTTCTTTTGAAGAGGCCCAGCAGCTTCCTAGAGCAATCTGTTCTGAAGGAAAATACCTTGTTCCCTGGAGCATCAGGCTCCAAATGTATCTGCACTGCTAAAAAGTGTGATTGGTCTGTTGTCACTAGGGAGGTGTCACATCCAAGCACAGCGCTGATTTGCTGCAGTGCAGTTACGTCACAGGGTATGACTGCCCAGGGAGACAGCCCTTAGCTGGGCTCAGGGCCTCCCAAAGGAGGTTAGATTATGGTGTTTAGAATGAGCCAAGACACAGAGCACTTGTTTCTGTGACTGTTAGTCCAGCTGCCTCAGTTCATAATTCACTCTATCATCTTCAGGTCTGCTTCCTGCTAACCTAGAGCTGCTCCAGAAATTTTTTCCTAGTGGTCTGAAGTGACATTACCACACAAAGTTTCAGAAAATAATATGCTCAGTTGATCACTGCTGGAAGACTTGTGTGTATTTTACCCTGTCCTTACCTGTCTCCTCTTGTATAAATTGTCCCCTTTGTTTGAATACTTTTAGGTAGAACCAGTATAGGAGTTCCCTTCCCTGGGTAGGACACTTTTGCTTTACGCTCTCCTGAGGTGGTCATTGGACCTCTCGGTCTGACAGGGATGAAATCACTGACGTCTCTCTGAGAAAACACAATAAGACCTCAGCTGTCTTCGAGGAAATCATGGTATTTGGATGAATAAATTTGTCTTTGCCATCTGTATCAATTACTTACTTGAATTTCTGGATTAGCCAGGAGAGAATATCCAGCTGCAAAATTCTATTACAGTTCTCCTACCTTAGTCCAATTGTGGCAGACACCAAACACAGTGCTTAGCTGGGAGTAAAAGTGTCTTGTATAGGTGATGGGCATCCTGCAGTGCATCAGTGGCTGCAGTGAGGAGCAGCACCTCTTACAGTCCATTCCTTGTTTTACGTTTCTTGTTTTTCACCATTAGAAAGCTGACGAGTGAAATCGGAATTGCAAGGAGGAAAAAGAATCGGACAAGCTGTCAGATGAAAATACGCTCTTTAGCCTGGGGGGACATACAGCACTTCTCTAGTTCTAGTATTGTTCATCTGTGGCTCCTGATATGGGGTAAATGGCTATTGGGAAGAGAATGTTTCAGTCAAATCCAGAATATTGTCTCAAAGGGTTCCTAAAGTGGAGCAAGTATCTCTCTTGCTCACATAAGCAAGATCCTCAGAGGCCCTCAAGAGCTGCTCCTGACTGACAGAAAGCTGGTGCACTTAATGTAAGCAATACACTGGGCTTAACGTTCACCTGAGTAATAGTTTGGGTGAATCTTTTGTTCAGCCTTTTCTCCATTAGCATCTACCCTACCATAGGAATGAAATATCCTGAATTGCAACTCCTTTGGGTTCTCCATGGTCTGCTGTTGCCCTCTTTCCCTTGAAACCTGTGCCTGTAATGCGCCCGAAGGCAGATGCTGCTGTAACAGAACTCATGATGAGCATGTGTCTGATCAGGTGAGGAGGCTGGTGTGTGACAAAGAGAATTGTGTTTAGTCCTTGAGTATATCCAGAAGAGCCAGTGTGTTCTCACCTCAACAGGGATCCTGGAAACCATTTGCTGTCTTACACTTCTGCAACGTTTCAGGTTTTTTCTGGCAGAAGGGCCTTTGGCAGACCTGACTGATGGTCCCATGCTCTTTTTTGATGATAGGGATCAGGAAAATTCCCTAGTTTTCCTTTTGTGTTTCAAGTGGTGTATTGAGCAACAGGCCTGACTGCCTTCTTAAATTGATCTGTACTGCATGACAGGGATGAGAGGCTGATTGCAATTTGGAGATTGTTTACTTGGTCTGGTGCTCGTGCCACTCCGATGAGGGCTGGATTCTGCTTCATGTGAGAGCAGAAAGTTTCTCATATCTTACGAATTTATGTGAGGGCATAATGAAGTCAATTATTTTCTGCTTTCCTGTGTTCTTAAGTGATGTTTGAACACACAGCACAGAGAATGCAGACCTGTCACTGCACCCATTCAGGTTTTGGAGGGACACTTCCTCTGTTTGACTTGCTGAATTTCTTGAAGGTCCTTCTAAGCACAGCTGAGCAGTTCCACAAACACATAAGACTTTTCTCTTGTAGTTGTTGAGAAACCACACTGTTTTGTATAGAAATATTTACATAGTATTTATACATCACTTTGACCCTTCCTAATCCAAATTGATTTTTCAACTTCTGTGTGCACTGAGTGAAATACGCAGTCACAGAGCTGAAGTCAACTTGCTATTACCAGTTTTTGTGTATTGGTAAGAGGGTCAGTGTTCTCAATAGGAAAAATATCGGAGAGTATATATAAAGAAGGTATGCATTTGGAATAAATAGCAAGGAAGGAGCAAGAGAACTTAAAGAATTTTGGTTGGTTGGTTTTTTTACTTGGATTATTGTTTTTGTTTTATTTAATAGTTGAACACACGAGTGGCTACTCTTGAGACTTCTAACAGGATCTTGGGAAAGACTTGATCGAGGTCCTGCTAGTGCCAGGGGATATCTAGTGAGTGTTTTGCTTTGAGTGAAGCTCCACAGCACTAGCTATTTGTTTCTATATAACTACCTGGACCAGAATTTCCCAGGATACTTCGATTTTTGAAGTCTGGGCTTGATCTCTGACTTCAAAAGAGCTGATAGGGTCTTCACAGGCTTAGGATATAAATGTTTTAAAACTGATATGCGTGCAGGTTGTGCCGTTTCAGTAGCAATACTGGTGTGTCTGATTCAGAGCTATGCTGGGCAGGCATAAAACTGTAATTTTGTTTTGAAGTTTCTTGTACCTCTTGGAGAACTGTGTTAGCTGTCCCTATGCATCTGCCATGCCTCCTGGATAGGTGCTATGGAAACACTAATGCAATTTGGAAAGCATTTTTTCTTTATTTAATGATTCTTTTAGCCACACTGCACCTGCCATCTTAAGGGGAAAATGGCCTGATAAAGTGATAAAATGGTGTTTACATCAAAACATCAGGTATGTTCTTTCTAGTTTACCCAGTCCTCTGAGCTAGGACTCTCTCAAAACAAGTTTGGTTAGGTAGGGTTTTTTTAGTATGCATTGGAGAGGAGAATATATCTACTCTGTCTCTGAGTATCTGAGACAACAGCAGAAGGTGCCTTCCTTTCAGCTGGGCCATTGTCTGCAGGCAGCTGAGATTGTGTCACACGCTGGTGTGCTCTGGGGTGTTTGAATGGGACTGACCTGTCATGTGTGTGCTCAGCAAATGTGCCCTAGTCCTGACCTTGACTACCCCAAATTCATTCAGGCTTGAGCACTGACCTATACATAATTTGTTGTGGTCTCTGCTCAAACTGTAATACATACTAATGTGATCTAAGCTCTGCTTTGTTCTGTGCTTGATATGTAAACATAGTAAAATTTCTCCTGCAGATAAAGGGTTACACATCTTCCTACAGTTCGTGCCTGTCCTCCATTCCAGTGCTGGTTTGAAATCTCAGTATCTCCACTTAAAGCAAGGAAGGAGACTTGATTATCTATTATGTAAATGTGTTCTGAATATATGTGTGCACAAGAAAAATCTGAGGAGGAATATTTTTTTAACTTGAATATTTTGTTCTGTATGTAGGTGTTTCAGACTGGTTTCAATGTATGTGCAAATATGCACTGATGCAAAGGTACAAGCAAATTCAGAGGGTTCTACCTAAACTTCGTAAGGAACTTTCCCTTGTAATTAGACCAACATCTGGTTAAAGAAACATTCTGATGCCGAAACTGGTTTTCCCATTAACAGACACTTGCCATGTAGGGCTGATGCACCTTGAAATAGGCTTGTTTAAAGGTATTTAATAGTTGTTTTGTGGTTGTGTTTTTTAGTTTGTAAGGAAACGAGTAGTTTGCAAGTTTTTTTCCAAACACATGTAAAGAATGAAAAGGGAACTTAAAAAGTAAAACAGCCTTAGGTTTATAGCAAGCTTTTATCTTAATATATTGATTTGCATAAATACATTTTCAGGTGTTTTAGTGAGGAAACATGCAGCTCAGTCTTTTGAGTTGTTGAAACTCAGGGGTTTAGCTGAAATTAGGTGAGCTCTAATGTCCTGGAATCAAATTTAGTGCACTTCTCCCCGATCATGCGTCTTTCAGTTAGTAAATTGATTAACTTCCTTTATAGGTATGTGTTTAAAAATTAGTTTACATCCGTATTTATCTTTTAAAGGAAAATACTGTCAAAAAGAAAAAACACAATGAAAAAACCTGAGTTCACTGATTTTTAAAATTCATATGCTTGCTTCCACTATTTCTTTTTTTCTCCTTAATTCTGTGTTCATATTAACTCATTCAGTTTCCCCTCTAAGTAATTAAATCCAGAATCTGGGTTATGTTTGCCTGTGGCTGTGGTTGCTGCTTGTGGGTTAATTTCTGGGCTTTCTCCTTCTTCCTTTTTTTTTGTTTTATTTGCTTAAAATTTGAAGCAAGGGTTGCCTTGTCTTACAGCATGTATCTGTGTATGTCTTCCAGTTTTTTTGTATTATGCCCCTTGAGGCTAAGTCTTGATTTAAATTGTCTCTGGTGCTAAAGCCTCATGCTGTGACTTGCTGCCCTGTCAGTTGTGCCAGCAGCTGCTCATTTCTAGGTTCATGCTAAGAACTGGATCAGGGAATTTATCTGTGGCACTTTTGGGGGGTTGTTTTCTGAGCCAAAATCAGTCAAACAAAAATCACAGAACTCTCCCAACCAAAGCACAAAACATCTCTAACCATGGATGCTACCCATCCTCCCACAAATGTTGATGGTGGAGCAGTAACTGATTGGGTGGTGTTGGGGAACAGAGTATAACGCCATGAAAGATAATACACAGTTAAAGCCCCAGTCCTCTGGGACTCTTACTTCAAATAACAATGGAACGTTAATGCTGAGAGGTCTTGTTTAACTTCAGCAGTTTCACTTATGATTATACAGCTGCTTTGGGGTTTCACCAGGAGGTTTGGGGTGTCCTTTGAGCAAAGTACCTCCTCCCCAGGCAGATGCTTTTTTCTGCTGCTGGGGGAGTGTGAATGAGTAAAGCTGCCTAAGGGCCTGCAGATATTTGAAATTGTTTTGTAGAATAAATTGAAGTGGAACGCTAGGACTGGGAATGGGGAAAGGTATATTTACAGTCAGTATTTTCAAGACAGACCAGATGACATCCTGGTCGGTATGACTGACTCCCAGTTGCCTGTATAAGTACTGTGTGGTTTAAATTATTACATCAGCAAATACTTACGGCTTTGTATTTGACTGCTTATGGCCAGGAGAAAAATGGAAAAGAAGATACAATTATTTGTTTTTACTAAGACTCAAAAAAGTGTCCAGCTTCTTCCAAAAGATTGTTTAGGTCATAAATCATCTGGAAGGAGGACGGGATGGATGCCAGGTCAGCACAGCTTTCAGAGGTGAGTGGATCTCCTTCAGTAACCTGTTTTGCTTTCTCGGTGTGTTTGTGGGAGTGTTCATGGGCTAAGATTTCATGTAATTTTTTATGATGTAATTACTGTAATGAGACATCTGTAGAATTTCATCTTGTAACTATGTTAATATTTTCCCTTGATGAGTGTTTTTGGGAAAGAAGAGTTTTAGAGGTTATTCCTAGGCCTTTTTACACGTGTTTGTTTTGAAATATAAAATGTCATGTCCTGGCTTAATAGTGCAACTAAGATTTCTGTCAGATAGTGTGATTTGCTTAAAAAGCTTAGTCTTGAACAAGGAGAGGGCAAGAGTCATCAGGAGAAAATACACGTAGCTTTACAACATTGAAACATCTTTACAGTTTCTCTGTTCAGTTTTATTTTGAATGCCTGCGTGACTCCCAGATAAGACTTCTATTTTTACCTGTGACTGCTGGCTCTGCAGAGATTTATGAACTCTTCTGACTTAACGCTGCTGAATTCCTGCCTGTGCGGCAGCCAGGTGCTACATTTCTGGCTTCCAGCTTCTTTTGCTTTTTCTGTTCCTGATCAGTCCACAAACATGGAAAAAAAATGCCCCACCCTGCTGACTCATTGAGCCCAGAGCACTCCCTATGTTCCTGAAATAGGGTTACTCTCTGCGGCAGTTTGAGCAACTCAGCAGAGCTGTGTCTGGTTCTCTTCTGTGGAACCTTTTAAAATAGCTGGTTTCTTGTTTTGGGCTGTGTGCTCTGCCTCAGCCCCAAGGTGATTTCCTTAGCTTGTATGCGTTTAAAGGGCGTTTACAACAAATGAAACTGTTGTAGAAATCGGCTAGGATGTAGAATAATCCTTTTAACAGGTTTGTTCTGATACTCAGTTGGGTATTTAAGTGGATTTGACTGTATCGTTTAATATGTCCTTGAAGATGGCTCCAAATGAAATCTGTCAGAGAGTGTCCTATCTCTGTGTGCATACCAAATGTGCCTGGGAGATGTCAGCCAGTGCCCTAGGCAGTGGGAGGGGTTGCTATATGTAGGGGAAAACCAGGAGTAGCAAACCGCTTCTACTGTTTAACACTGTGCTGTCTACAACTCAGTCTCTCAGATAGTACTGACAAAGTCTTGTTGCTCTGCCAGGGCTCAGCACCCTGTTACAAGGGTAAACTCATGTTCTTTCTTCTGTTCTTCTCTTCTCCACTTTGCACAGCCTGCAGGTGTCCAGTGGCTCACCCCAGGGGCAGCTGTACTACTGTGTATATCCCATTAGCTTGATTTGCTTTGGGATCAAAGGACTGTGTGAAGGCAAATATCAATTATTAATTCTCGGTTTTAAAAATACACAAAGTGACACACTTTTTCTCTTTGATTGAAGTAAACAGCAGTCTACTTTCTGTTAGCAATGCTATGCAGCCCTGTTGTAATGTCTCAAGTTTTGAGTTCTTGCAAACAAGTGCATCTTGCAAAGGACTGTATTTGGCAGTGAAATAGTCAGCAAAATGCCTGGAAAAGAACATTACAACCTTGAGCACACCCCTTTGGAATGTAGCAGGTTCCTGATAAGGCAGAAGTTGGGTGGGTGAATGTTTTTCAGCGAAGCAGGCCTGGAGAAAGGAATAGTGTTAAGGATGTTGGGAGTCCTTTGCTTACAAAGTGCTGGGTTTTGTTTTAAGTATATTGAAATATAGTTTTAATAATATGAAAATCTGTGTGAAACTTGTGAGTAGGGTCAGTTACTTACTTTTTAAAGGATAACTTGTCATTTTATGTTACAATGTGCTGTGTTGGAGGTTGGCTTAAAAATGCACATAAGGATCCTAGGATAAGGATCTTACTAGGGAATGGGGAGGAGAAAACTCAAGCTAAGATTTTCTGCACAGAAGAGGAAGGATACACACTGTTAAAACCAGGTTTTTCTTTCCGTATATTCTCTTGCACTTTTGTAATACGGCTTATATGCCTTTGGGATCTGCAGGTGTTCCAGAAATGTGGGTACATTCCCTGTCCTTCCAGGGAAACTGAGGCTTTTTTTTTTTTTTGTCCAAGGTCAGCTACAGATGGTAGGTCTGGGATCCTGACCCTGAACTTTAGTTTTTAGTTCTAGACCTTACTACATACATCTCATCCATGAACAGAGGTGGTAACATTGATGCTAAATAAGCTTTATCCTTGCTCATCTCTGCCTGTGGTAGTTAGATAAGTGTGTTTTAACATTTCTTTTCTCTGTTTCTGGTAGAGCCCAGCACTGAAGAGAGCCTAAAGGGAAAAGTTAGTTAAATCTCCTGCCTTTTTGTTGGCTTCTGCTGCAGTGTTTGAATGATAAAGAACCACACTGATGACCACATCTTCTTTTATGTAATCAACCAACCAGCTATTTTTTAATTACTAATGCATATAAATGAACTGAAGCTATAAAGTAGGTTTGTGTCTCATTAGCAGACTTCTGTCTGGGAAGCTCTTCTGTCTTTGTTTTTCTCTCCCAACATTTCTGTGGCTCTTGGCACAGTTGAATCCAAGGGTCTGACTTCTGTTCACTTACTACAGTGCAAGAAATACTTCTTTTGACCATAACTGTTGTTAATTGAATGATATTTTGCAGTACAGAGATTTTGTGGCAGGAGAATATTTCAGGGAAGTCAGGTTTGCTTAAGAAATCAACTGAGCCTTTAGCTGGCAACAATAAAGGAGACAGGAATTGAAAAAATTCAATTTTTCCTGTGCTACAGGATTGGCTGCTGGACTAACCGGCTTTTCTTATTTGCCCTTCTCAGGCAGATCTGTATGTTGGGATTTTTTTGGGTTGATGTTTGGTTTGGGGGTTTTGTTGTTTGAGTTGGATTTTTTTGTTGTTGTTGTTGTTGTTGTTGTTGTTGTTGTTGTTGTTGTTGTTGTTGTTGTTGTTGTTGTTGTTGTTGTTGTTGTTGTTGTTGTTGTTGTTGTTGTTGTTGTTGTTGTTGTTGTTGTTGTTGTTGTTGTTGTTGTTGTTGTTGTTGTTGTTGTTGTTGTTGTTGTTGTTGTTGTTGTTGTTGTTGTTGTTGTTGTTGTTGTTGTTGTTGTTGTTGTTGTTGTTGTTGTTGTTGTTGTTGTTGTTGTTGTTGTTGTTGTTTTTTGTTTTTTTTTTTTTTGTTGGGGTTTTTTTTGGTTGCTTGTTGTTTGTACTTTAACTGCTTAGAAAGGTGCATTTACAGTAAAGGTAATTTGTGTTTCAGATTGACTTACTAACTGGTAAGTTCCTGCCAGAACAGTACTCCCCTAAATTTTAAAGCCTTCCAGGTAGGTCTCATTAACATTCTCTTGCAAGATCAGTGAGAGAAGCTGGCGTACTCAGCCAAGAATGCAACTGTCTTGTGGTCTCTGGTGTATTACCAAGCCTAGAAACTTTCAGTATCTTTCTTGCAGCAGTTTTGCCCAGGTTTTCACTGTGTGATTGCCTATTCATACCCTTTGTACCTATTATTTTTTTCCAAAGCTCATCTGTTGTGTGCTCTGTTTCTTCTACCTCATAAGGAGAACTTTAAAATCTGAAGTTGCTGATGGTCTGAGTCAGTAGCTCCCTAAACCAGTCCCTGTGGTGAGTCTGTTTATAGTAGTATCAAAAAATAAGGTGGCACTGTTCAAAGGAAAAAGAAATACCCAGCCCTCAGGGAATGTGTGGTTTGAGAGGAGCAGTACCTACACAACTCTGGACTCTCTTGGGAACAGCCCTGCTGGGCTAAGCCCTCCTGCATGTGCACCACGTGCTACCCAGCGTGGCCTTTTATCAGCAAAGTGCACTCTGATGCACCAGCATTGCTGGGATGCACTTCCACAGTGGCGCACTTTGCTAGAGAGGACTACCCTCTTTTAGCTGGTGTTGGTAGGATATCTGCCTTTCCTAAAGCAATGAAAGGGATAGCTTGCTTTATGCATTGGGAAATTGCTTTTAGCTTAAGTGTTATTGTCCGTTCTGCCCAGCTGTGCAGTCTGAGCTGTCAGATACTGAGCTTAGGATCTCCTGATACTTTGCTATGATTTTAGTTGCTTTTTTCTTCACTGCTGAAATATGTTTATTTTTGCAGTCCCATGAAGTGAAGATTAGTTCTGCCTGGAAGCAGAAATGTATCTTCTCCAGAAATGGCTGCGGCCATCGCATGCTGATTTCTCTCCTTGTTGATGGTTTTTGTTTGTGGTGGTTTTCTCGCATCTCAGTGCCCTTTACCATTCTAGTCTCCCTGGTCTGTATGTGCCGCGCATGATTCAGTTTCATATGTAATTAGTTTCCTCTTTGGTGTTGATTTGTCTATCCTGAGCCTAATTAAACCTTAATTGCTCTCTGAAACCTGTGTAAGGATTCTTTCTGTGTACGGTTTGCTGCTGCCAAACCTGCGCTCCCTCATTAGACTAGCTTAGCCATACCCTGAGCTGGCTTAAAACCAAATTTTATTTCAGAGTCTGTGTTCCTGTCTCAACACTTTGCTTTTTACCTTTCCTTTTCCTCCATCCCTCGGCCATCATCTGCTTCTAGTGCAATGCTGTGTCACCGTTGGGGCAGCCCCACGGTGTGACTGGGAGGGAGGAGGGTGGGAGGGTTGCAATTACAGCAGCAGCCTTGGGGAACCTTGAGTAAAACTGCCCTTTATCTACTCAAAACCAGGGTTCTGTTACCCTTAACCTTTGATAGCTTTGTATTTATTGTCCTCAGGGGTCACCATACATTTCCTACAAGTTGCAGAAGAGCTGTGCAGAGGAGCAGTAAGAGTTGTAGGAACTACACTGCATCTGGGTTCCTTAGTAGAACCTTCAGCAAGGTTTGTGGGACTGCTGCCAGGGAATTTGTAAGCAAAGGCTTAAGGGAAGGGCAGTAGTTCTGTGGATTGCATCCTTCTAAATTGTTGCCAGACCCTTTGTATTGTTTTGGTTTTTTTCTGACTACATTTCCCTGAAAATTGCACATCTAGTGCTGAGATGGTAGAGAGACAGTGTCTGCAAATCAATAGCATAACAAGAAAGAGTGCCTGAGTTCTATTGCTCTGCTTTTGTCTCTACAAATTGCTGTGGCACCATTTTTAGCTCCAAGATACAGGCAGGGGTTTTCCAGAACAAGTAGTTCGTGATCCAAAATGGACCAGGCAGAGGGAAGGTAGGTACCTGTTGCAAACCAGGATGGAATAGTTTGCTTATCTGATCCCTCCTGAAATGTCTGATCTGTCAAAGCTGTCAGAATCTGGTTATATGCTGGAGGATAAACCATATTTACATAACGTCTTGGAGGGTGTGCCAGAGAGAGATGAGGCTGAGGGGGGAAGAGGTGACATTTAATCCCTTGCTTACTCAACCCTAAAGGTTTGCTTTGTGTTGGTCTGCTCCCCTGCACTTCCCTCCTACTTTAATGGCTGTGTTGAATGACAAATGGAAGCAAAGCAGTGAAAACAGGAAACATAATCCCTTAAAAATAACTGGTGGGAAAGGAAGAAAGAAACTGTAAATAAAGGAACCCCTGCTTTCATGGGGCAGCTCCACAGAGCAGCTAAGTGGCTCATCAGCAAGAAGGAGCTGATATTCTCTGAGGTCACCAGAGACTCTTTTTGAACTCCTGGATGGGTGAGGAAGACCTAAAAGCAGTGGAGCAGTGATCTGCCTCTATTGCTTTTGTTGTTTGTTTTGGTTTTGTTTCTTTTTAAAAAGAAAGTGTTGAACCACTTACCTTGACTATAGTGTGAGGTTTGGATGGGATGTGATATATATTCACACATTGTTGTAGATTGCAGAGGCCCTCAGTTTTCTCTGGCTGTGAAAGGTGAGCCTTGCTTCTGTGCTGTCATTTAGTCGCTGAGAGCAGGAGGGGTGGAGGAGAGCTGACTGCAGCAGTTGTATCTGCATAATGAGGGAGCCATGTAGAGCACTGAGGGGCTGTTCAGCAGAACCTATTTTACCTCACACTGGTTTTCTCACTTGGCTGCCTCTGGACCCTGCTTCTTGTTTCTACTACATTAGAGGGGGTGGGAGTGTCACAGTTTCATTGCACACCAGCAGAGTTACTGCTTGAGGGGTGGACAGAAAGTTATGGTGGGTACAACAGAAACCTCTCTGTGGAGCATTTTAGGAGGCATTACATTGCTGGTTGGCAAGGCTGAAGGCTCAAGATTTCCGCTATGCTTGATTAAAGATGCCAGATAGAGACATCCTGCCAGTTCAGGTGGTTTATCTTACAATTCTTTTCATGCTATAGCTTTGGGTGGGTGTTGGATGGAGTGCCTTCAGTGGAAAAACCTTGAGGTTGAATGAAAGTGAAGAAAGCAGAAAGGAGAATCTCTAGACCGCTCTGTGAATAGCAGGTGCTGAGTAGCCTGTGGAGAAGCTACTTAACCTTTACTGGTAAACAAGGTTCTCCTAGAGCCCAGCCCAGCCTTCCCAGCTCCTGTATTACTGGGGAGGTAAAAGGCAATTTGTCTTCTGACTGTGCTGATTCTTGTGGTACAAGAAAGCCTGAAGGGAGTGGGATCCCTTTGGTATGTCATAGGACAGTGGAATAAAGTGGGGCTGTGGAGGGGGAATGTGCTTTACCTCTTTGCACCTCTGTCATCTTTTTGTGGAAGATGAAGATGATGATTTTCTTACTTTTGAATGTCACTTACTGCAAAGGCAGACCAAATCCATGTCAGAATTGCCTGTGGATGTGTCTGAAATGCACCCTGTGGCAACTCCTTTCATGAGGAACAGCCAGTGGCACTGCAAAATATGACTGTGTTCACATGTTCTAGTTGACTTGGGTTTGGATGCCATTCCAGAAGCAAGCTGGCCACAGCTTTCCTTTCTTTTTCCTAAATCTGTAAGGATGAGGGAGCTCCAACAGCTGTGTGATACCTCATTTGTAATAGCTGGAGAGAGAAAATAAGTTAAATGGATCAGTACTTTGAGCCTTTTGTTTCCAAGTGAAGCCCATGTTAATGGACAAAGTGGTTCCAAACCTGTGCACAGGGACTGCTGAGTGAAGGCTGGTGACCATTGTTGCATGGAATGTGGCAGCAACTTGGATGCTGTGGAGTCTGGGCTCAATAAAGACATACAAGCAAGGTAGGTAAAAAGTTGGATGACTCACCTGTTTATTTCTTGTTTTCTTAGAACTTCTGTTAGTGGGGTGTGGATCTAGAGTAGTGTTAATTCCACTGTAATTAAGTCAGTGTTAGAGAAATTTGCCTGTGCATATTTTTAGCTAGTTTCAGCCACTACTTGTATGTTTGTATATGTTTAAAGAGTCTGAGAAATACTGTTTCTGTGGCTCTTGCACTCCAGCCTCTATGCAGCTATGTTTCCATTCATGCAGCTTATGCATGTACCTCATCTAACCACTGTTAATCCAAGAATTTAGTGCTCAAACTTCTGCTGCCTGGCCTTCGCCTTAAGTTTGCAAGAATACATGCAGAAAACAGCTGGTGGACCAGCTGTGACAGCATTAAAAACCAGAAGGTGCTGTCAAAGCTGAGCTGATGTTCATTACCTGAGCTGTGGAGTGAAACTCCCTACTTAGCTTGAAAATTGCAGAATGGGCCTGAGAGGAATGTGATAGGTATCTACATTTGAGTATTACTGCTTATATGAGTTTAGAGGAATAGCAGTTCTTTAGCTGGGAGAACACTGAGGACCAGAGGAAGGCACAGAAGAATTTTTAAAAGGGAACACACATTTCGTGTGTGACTAGAAAATGTTATCCAGGCATGTTTCATTGATTCTCCCATTGTCCCTCCTATGGTTACTCTGCCAGTTTTGCTTTTTATTATATGTTTAATGGTCTGAACTTGGAGGTCATGGCTCAAGGGAAAGTTGTAGCTCTTCCTGCTGCTTCGATTCCCTTGCTGTGGCCACCACCCTCTGAGCTTGCTGTGTTGAGCTCCAGCTGGGTTCTGCTGAGAGCTGTCACCTGTTCAGCTGCTGCTCCCCTTCTGTGGCTTTTCACTTGCCCACTTGTTGTGACCCAGCTGTTGCCTGTGGTATGGGAGCTCTCACACACCCCTGTGTGGCATCTGGTGCTGGCTCTGGGGAAGAACAGAGGCCCTCCAGCTGCATGCCAGTGCTCAGGGCCTCTTGGGTTTGTTCTAGTCCTTTGTCACCTGGATCTTCCTGAAGCCTGCCTGATTGAAGCTCTGGGTCACTAAGATACTTTGTCAGACAGGGTTCTCTCCTTTTCCCAGAAAGGCTGCAGGCAGGTAAGGTTGTACTGGGTTTCACATTTTCTTTTTTAAATTCTCCAGCCTTAGGTGGACTTAGAATTTCTCCAGCAGTAGACATCAGCCCTCAGAATAAATAACTGCAAGCTGAAAGGAAAGAGGATGTCAATACATGGCATCTGTGTTTGCTCCGTTGCCCTCTGTTTTCATGAGTCTTGCACTGCTTGCTGATGCTCTGCCTTGGGTGTGATGGGGAGAACACCCTGCTCCCAGCCCCCACAGTTCTCCCTGCAGCTGCCAGGGGAGGGAGGCACAAAAGCTGTCTGTCTGCTGGCTTCGGGGGACAGCTGATGGCTCAGCAGTGCTTTAGAAACTTGTGCTCTGCTACAGGTGCTGGGTGGGGGATGAACAACAGCTCTGCTGCTGTTTCCTTGGGGACTGGTGGGAATTTCTGAATTTTTATCTGCTGTAGTGGGGAGTGACAGAAAGGGATTCTCCACAAACACACTCTGAAGAATCTTCAGCCCTTTCCTGCCCAATTGTAGCAAGATGGGATTTCCTCTGCCAGCTACATAAAGAACTGTGGATTGATTTTGGATCACAAGTGCATTTGTCAAGGTTGCTGTGCACGTCTGGAACACAAGGGTTATTTCTCTCTTAAGGGGAGGAATTTGGAGTCTGGTTTGCATTTTGAAAGTTCTGTGCATTGTGTCAGTGGTACCCTGTCACTTGTAAATATTCATCAATTCAGAGATTAGTGAGGGTAGTTCTGAGCCTTTCTTAAGAAACCTACCCTAGAAATCCATGTATTTGTTCAGCTCTGATTAACAGCGATTTGGATCAGTTTGGAATCTGTTGGAAATTAAAGTGTACAGGCCGACTTTGTCCTTCCATATTTGTTTATATAGGGAAGGTAGAGGATGGTGAGAAGTAGAGAGGAGTATGGAAGACAATATTATTTTTGATTGTTACAGGGATACAAAGAAGCCTTTTGTGTAAAGGCTGGGGTGAAGGAATAGTCATCTTTGATAACAGCCTTTTCCTCTGTTGTTGTGTTTAGGTACTGCTGAGAGTGTGCCGTCTCCAGGTACAAAGGAGTGACTTAAGGACAGTGTAAAGTGTAACAGAATTTTCTGCTTGTGTTTTAAATAGAAAACTGTCACCTTATTACATGAGTGTAGTTGGATTTAAAAAACTTGGGAAAATTATTGCTTGGATAGACAGTCATTGAAAGCTCTGAAGATAAACAAAACTGAAATGGTTTTTCTTGTGTTTGTTTTTGCTGGTAAACTTCATGCATCTTCTGGCAAGAAATTAATGCTCAACAGGAACAGAATGTCTGGCTCTCTTGAGGTGCAGTCAATTCTGTAACTTTTGCCCTTCTGAAGTCAATGACATTCGAAATGACACTCAGTATCTGTTACCACAGTTTCTGGTTTTAATTTAGTCTTGTTTCTATCTCCCTGACAAAACATGAGCTGCTTCTTGCATTGGCTTGTTTCTTTTTTTCAGCTTAGCGGTAACCACACCCAGAGTTCAAGTCCCAGCACACTTTACATTCCTAATCCTTTAACTGCTGAAATACTGGTCAGAAACTGCCAATAAATTTATTTGTGGGAGTGTGTTTTTGCTGCATGAATTTGAAGTATCTGGGAATGTACTGTAACCTTAAAAATCTAGATGTGTCACGTACACCTATGAAATCCTGATAAAGAAGGTTCTTCAAAGCTCTGCCTGGCACGTTTGAAGCATTGTCTGGGTGAAACTCCGTGATTTAGAAAAGCCTTGAAGTACCAGCTCTGAAATCCTGTTCAATGTCTTATGTTGATTTGTCCATGTGAACATAACAGAAATCCTTCGTGCTCAAAAGAAGTTGATCTACTGAATATGACGTCATGTATTGAAGTCTGATTCCAGAATGTATTAATGCTAAATTGTTACAACTGAATCAGTATGTTCCCTTTGGATGATGTTTAATGAGGGATACACTGTTCTTGGGAGTCTGTCTTCTTTTAGCTGCAAAGCTGGACATAAGAATGAAAAATAATGGAACAGCTTCATGGTAAATCTGTGTCTCTTGGTTTACTTTGTTGTATCATTTCTTTGCCAATCTGTCTTAATCAAGGTCAGATTTTATACTGAAGCTGAAAACTGGTATGAGACAAGGGAATTTATTAAATTAATTGTTACTGAAGCTTTCAAAGTCATGATTTATCTCTGAGCGGGAGGCCAGACTCCTTGTGCTGGTACAGCAGAGTGATGTTCCCACAGTGCTATCCAACTGGACTGGCAAGCTGTGTCGTCTTCTGCCAGGAGATGCTCCATCCTGCCTTTTGGTCTCCCCTCCTCTCTGGGGTTGCAGTTTTGCTGTGATTAGAACTGAGGCTGCAGAAATATCTACATCATTTCTTAATTCCACATCAGAGAAGCAGCATATAAAGCATGTAATGTTGCCTCTTTTTTTCCTGTAGTGATGTGTCATTTGTGACTATGCATGGGCCTGGCATCAGGCAGGTTCTTCCTTGGAACTGGCATCCATTTGTTTTGTGTTGCCTCTGGAGTAACTGTTGTCAGAACCACCTCTTTGCTGCATTCCTGCTCTGTCAGTGTCTGCTTAACCAGACTCATGGCTTGTTCATTGTCCCTTTCTTTGATGTTCTTGCTGCCACTGTAAGGTGATACAGAGGGAAAGAGGTTTTTATCACTGCAGTAATCCTCAGACAGCTGGTTCTGCTGGTGGTGTAAAATGACTTAATACTCTCCAGGAGGCTAATGTCTTCAGAATTTGTTGAATAACTGTGTTATGACTGCAGCTGTAATAAGCTATAATTGCAGATAAATGCATGTACAAGTTGGTGGCTTACACCATTTTTGTGCATGTATAATGTCCTTATCTGTGTTCTTTTGGATAGCTGTTGCAGTCTGGTCTTACTTGCTCTGCTGTGGCAATGTTGAGAGACTTCTTCCCTAGGAAATCTGGTATTCTGGTGTTCTGACAGCGAGACAGGTCCACTCCTTCATGTGTGCTACAAAAGATGTGGTCCTGATGTTTGCTGTGCACGCATTATCAAATGCTTCAAAAGTCCTGTGGAGTGTGTTAATGGTTCTTACGGGTTTTTTTGGTATTGCAGTATGCAGAATATTTTATGGTTCAGCAGTAAGGCCTTTTCTCATCACATTTGTGTGATGCATAAAGTGTGAGTTCATTTGAAACTCTTGTGTCAGAAAATACACAGTCTCATTCATTGACATGCCAGGTTTTGACATCCAGTGTTGTGTGTGTGCATAAAATGTAAAATTGTTTGTTTAGTCAGCATAAGAACTCTGACCCTGGAAATCTTTGGCACTGCATAACTTTTTCCTGCTTGCTAAGTATGCAAGCCTTGAGTGAAGTGGTTTGGTTACCTGGAGCATCACGGCTCTGCCACAACTACCCATGAGAGGTGAAAGTTATCCTTTCTTAGGGCAGAGGCTGATGCAGAGCTTCTCTTCCAGAGTCAGTGTAAGGAGGCAATGGCTGCTGCAGAGCTCTCTACAGGCCCTGTTTTCCCTAAATATTTAATTGCATAGTGTAGGTTACCCATTGATGTGTGTGTAGCGTGGTCGCCGTTATCTGTGTGTGCTGCACAGTGTGCTGCTTGTACAGCCCCTGAGCACACTGTGGGACTTGTCAGATCTAAGCCCTTTTCAATGACTTGCCCCAGTCATTGCCCCAGGGTTACTCCTTTTCCTTACTGAAGGGTTACTTTCCTGCTTGTTTTAATTATGAGTGTTTCTTCTTTCTATTTTAAATAAAATGCTGTATCTTTTTTTTCTAAATTGTCAGGCAGTCTTGTAGCACACTGTTAGGGGCCACTGATTAAACTAAATATTTGGATTTGCTTATTTAAGTGCCTTTTTTTTTTTACAGAAACATTTTAAAGAATTACGATAGGTCAAATAATCGGCAAATCTTAGCTGTGCCTCCTTGTACATACTGAGAACATCTTGCTTTTTGTGTTTGTATTTGTTGTTCTAATTTGGATTATTTTGCAAATTACTTTCATGTCTCATAAGTAGCACATGCTTCAAAGCACTGGAATATTTGACTTCTTAGTGTTTCTTCTGACAAAATGTTCTCAGATATAGTCCCACTAGCTTCAGTTAAGAAGAACTTTCTCAAATGAATTATAAGAATTTTTTATGGTAACAATTTCTTTCATATTTCTTGGTCCTTGCCCACAGGTATCTGAGACTGGGGAGAAAAAAACCCGTGTCTGAGGGAGAGACCAGACCTGTAAATTTTTAAGTCCCGAGTAGTAAATATTTCAGTGCGTCATGTGTAGGGATCACCCTGGGAGTTCAGTTTAGAAATGTCTCTGAAATGTAGACTATCTGCTGAAGATCAGGGCTGACAAACATCCACATAGGATTTGAGTTAACAGAAGACACCAGCTTGGAAGTGGAAGCATAGAGGAAAATCTGCTTAAAGTACTTGCCAGCATTTTGATGAACAGAGCACATTATTCGAGTGCAGAAACATTGTCTCAGCTGTTTGACTAAGAGTTTCCAAATGTTTAATAGTACAGACTTGTTTTCTTGTATCTCATTTCTGAGACCTTATTTCTTATTAAGTCTAAAGATGGAACTCCAGATTTGTAATGGCAATTGCCATGCTGATAGCTGTCTTCAGGAATGTGACAACTAAAAAACATTGGAGAATGCAACACATGAGCATAAATGAGAAGCACAGTTGTTGAAATGGGTTTAGGAATTCACTTAATCTGCTTCTGTATTTCTCCAAATGCTATCTATCTTCTTTTGTTCCAGGGGACAAACTTTATCTATAAAGATGGGCAGGGTGACATAGGTATTAATAGTGCATCTGTTCCATTATAACAGGTAAGAAATGCAGGCTTTACAGTGCTGTGATGTTTGGAGTACATTTGCTTTGCCTGTGGGCAGCAGCATGCGCAGTTAAGGTGCATTAAGTTTTCATACACCCTTCTTAAATCATACCATTGTATTTTGGAAAAAAATAAAAAGCAGGACTTCAGAATTTCCTGGCATTTGTTGTAAGTACTGGAACTACAATATACTTTTAAATGCCCCCACCTCTTCTTTTTTGCTCAGTCATCTTTGATTCTCTTTAAGTGATACTACCTGTGCCTCCCTGCAAAGGATGAGATGGCAGAGCTTCCTCATCTGTTAGACTGTGGTCTTCAAATTCCTTTGTGTTAAAGGGAGTTAATGTGGCTAAAGGTTGCCTTGAAAAGCTTTGCCAATACGTGTTGCTCTCCAAAGAATGGTTATGCACATCAGCTATTTGCCCTCAGTTTTCCTAGGGAGGAGAACTAATTTTCTTTCCTGTGGAATTAAAAGATTTGGTTAGTTCCTGAGCCTAAAATAATGTGCCCTATTGCTTAAACCTTGTTAGCAAGCTTTGACTTGCTGAAGAAGCATTTGCTGCTTCTACTCCTCAACCTGTCAGGTTTTCAGATTATCCTTGCTTGTGTTCTGCTAGTAGAGCCAGGTGGAAAATAATAAAGCCCCTCTGCTTATCTGTGGTCAGCACTGACTGAAAGGGAGAGCTTATCTCTCCTCCCCATGTGTCCTAGAGGAAGCCAGGCTGAAGCAATGAATCCCCGTTCCTAACAACAGGAAAACCCAGAATTTGACTTAAAGGGTATGATTGATTGGAGAAAACAAACAAACACAAAAAAGACACCAAGTAATTGGGCTTGGTGTCAAGTGGCTGGAGCTGTATTTGTGATTTTGTGAGGTGTGGCAATGCCCAGCTGCCTTCCCACTGCAAATATAAAGCTCCCAGAGCAGTGCTGCAGGGGCTGCACCAACAATCTGGTTGTGTGTGCTGGAGGTCAGAGCAGCATCCCACAGATTTATTTGTATTTGTTTTTTGAAGTTTCATTCTGGGGAAGCATGCATAGCAGGTTCTGGCTCAAGGAAGAGCAGAAGGCTCCAAGTGTGAGCAGAGGGATGGTGTGGGATATGTACAGGAGCTGGCTCAGTCTTTGTTAACCTTCCTTACATGTCGGTACTGTGACAGCAGGTGTGATGTTGTATTCCAGGGCATGATTTCAGGAGAACTGCAGGATGTGTGGGAGGGATGCTCTTGTACAATGACCTTCCTACCTGTAAGCTCTCGAAATAATAATGCATAAGTGTTCAAGGAGATGTCAAGTCAATTACTGTGTAAGCTTGTCTGAAGACCAGCTGCTGGGACTGGCATCCGTCAAGTCACAGCCCAAGGGGGTGCAGAGGGGTAAAAACTGTAAACATTATGGATTTGAGACTGAGGCAGATTTTTCTCCATGCCCTTGCAGAAGCTTTGACTAAAGCATTGGTTGTAGAAAAGGTAAAAGAGGAGTAAAGAACTCATACAGAATATCCAGAAGAGCATGATTGCAAAATGTCTCCTTTTGGCTTACTGGTGAGGGGCATGTATGCAAGATTTTGGGGGTTGTGGATTTATGTAATTCTGAGATTCTTCTGTTGCGTATGGCAGTGTGTGTTGCTTGTTTCTATAGTAACTTAAACCTGTCTAGTTTTCCTTGTCTCAAGAAGCTGTTTCTGAGTGATGCTTTGGATTTTCTCTTCTTTGCAATTGAATAATTCAGCCCTTAATTGTATAGGTTATCCTAATTCACTTACCAAACCCTCCCTGCTATGACAAGTGCAAGTGAGTAGCCTAAGAAGAGTTAGTTACCTGTAGTAAGTGACTATTGCCCAAAAAACCTGCAAATATGTTTTTCTCTAGCAGTTACTTTACAATTCTGAGTATAGGTAGATATTATCTTAGTTTAAAAATTGGGAAAGTCGAGGCATTGCTGGATGCTAATTTGGCTCTTCCTGGAGTCAAACTGTTCATGGGCAGCTGATCTCAGCTGTTGTCTTTCTGTAACATGTCCTGATAGTAATGAATAAAATCGTAAGTTTAGCACATCTGTACATTTTAGAAAGTTAAAAAATAATGGAAAAACTTGGGGTGTTGGATGAACAGCCACATTTCTAAAACACTTTGGCTTTTCTCTATTACATGAAAGGAATTTCCACCCCAGGTGGTTAGACACAAAGGGATTTGGATATAGCAGGATTTTGTGCCATGTATTGTCTTAGTAACCATGGTGCCATGCTCTCAAACCTCGCAGAAGAGTTTCTTAGACACTTTTCCAGTGATTGCTGTGAATCACTGATTCTTTTTTTTTTTTCTTTTAAGTCAGTCTTTGTACATCTGCAAGATCCAGGGAAGTACAAGTTCATGGTGCCAGTCTCATGAATAATGAGTTGCCTAGCTGATACTGGAAGCAGGGATATTTTTTGCCAGTTTCCAGCACAGTCTAATTACACTCAGAGAGCTGTAATGTTATAAGCAATTGAATTTAAGTTACTGGAATACTCCTAATTTCCAGCAGTCCTGGAGGCATGGAAAGTGCTTTCTGCCTTGGATTTCCTGCATGCCAGGAGTTCTTTTCTCCAGCTGTCATTTTCAGAGAATCCACCTTCTCTTTGCCATCCAGTCTCTTTAGATTGAATTTTCTGTTTGTCACCAGCTCTTCTAGTCTTCTGTGTCTCCTCAGCTGAAATTTTTGTTCCTAGCCTTTAGGCTTTAGTCCTCCTGGTTTGCAGCTCTAGCTCAGCACAAAGCTGTTTCCCTGTAAATTAGTTTTATCCTTTGTGGTGAAATTTTGATATAATTTTGATCTTACCAGGATCATTTATTAACCACTGTCAGGAGAGGCATTAACTCACATCTGTTACAAAGTTAACATTAAATGTGCTCCCCATGTAAGGGAGATAAAATTTTCAATTCCTTTAATGGGGTAAAAATTTCTGTAGCCAGGAATTGCTGACCCTTTGGATGGAATACTGACAGAACATTAAAAAATTCCTGGGATTTGTTTGCTTGTGCAGCAAAAAGTTTTTTGATGTGTTTTTGTTTGAAGCAACTGCTTTTGAACTTCTATTTAAAGCTTTTTCTTCAGTCTTTTCTTGCATTTCTTCTGGACAGTACTGCAGGATGTCTGTACTCCATTTCTTGCAAGGAATGACATCCCCAGAAATGCCACTTCTTTTTCTATGTGTGAGCTCTTTTCTTCACTGATTGAGAGCCTTGCTTTGTAGGACCATGCTCACGGGCTCTGCTGTTTAAAGGATGGAAGAGGTTTTGGCATTGCTTGCCACTGTGTATAATACTCCTGGTATCTGGCATGAGAACAGAGGGAAAGCTAGCACTGGGAACAGGGAAATAGGTTTGACTAGACCTGTTGTTACAATTTAAAGAAACTAAGCAGGAGGGGCATGTCCAAGGTGGTTTCCTCCTTCCCTTTTATCAAGCTCAATAACTGTGGTCAGTGGAGAGGGAGAGATTTAAATTACCCAACAAATAGATAGGGAGTAACTCCTGACATCAAAGCTTCTATTCATGTCTTGTCCTTCTCCTTGCTTCCCTCAAATAATATGTCTTTTATACACAGCTTTTGGGCCCATTAATTGAGCTGATTTTGGTAGGTTCGGAATGGGAATGTGATGATTCGAGGCTGAGCACTAAACCACAGAGCTGAGCTCATTGAGTGGTGCCTGAAGCTTTGTGGCCTCGGCCTCCCTTTACTTGCAGGCCTCCAGATGTGGAGGACTGTGTGCACGACCCACGCTGGCATTCTTAGGATTTCTAAGTAATGTAAAGACAGCATTCAGTAGGAAAAGCAGATTATTAACAGAATTTGAAGGAGGTAGGATCTTCACTGAAAGTGTCCTCTTCCACGTTTCTTACCAAGCTGCATAGGGCAACCTTCTGTGCTGTATGCCAGGTTTCATGGTCTCTGTGCGGCAATAGGGTGTGGCATTCTTCCTAGCATTTTTGGTAGAACAGGGATAGTGCAACAGGAATATTCACATCCAAAAACTTTCCCAGTCTTGATTTTTTGGCAGACCTAAGCAAGAGAATTAAGTCTCAGCTTCTTGGAAGGCAAGAAAAACTTTATAGTCTACTCAGACAGAAGCAATGAGGAGAGACAGATTTGTCCTCTCTAGAGGGCAGATTAGAGAGAAAATACTAGAGAGAGGGACATTTTAATTTTGGACTGTTCATATGCCTGAAAGGTGAATTTGAGTTTGAATAGGAAGTTGTACATCCAGAGGGAAGCTCGTTTTGCAATATGGTCATTCCAAGTTTTAGCTCAGAAGTGGATTTTAAATGCTGTCTTTTGAAGGCATAAACCTCCTTAATACCAGCTAGTGCGCATCTCTCCACCTTCCCAGCTGTGGGGTGGAATTACCTGTGCTTCCATGTAGCAGTGATATCTGCTGGGTGTTTACCACACCTTGGGAAGAATAGCATTGATCACTCATGTCCTTGTGAGACTGTGCTTGGGATGCCAAGACCTGAAGGTCTGTGGTAAGCACGGGTTCCACCTGTGCCATTTGCCTGCCCCGGAGTGTGGGGTGCGGCCTAAGTTCCTGTGTTTAGGGGCTGCTCTGGGGTTAAGCACTGTTTGGTGCACTGTAGGTAGTTGGAGAGTTAATTCTGCATTTGACAAGGCCCCCTGCTGCAGTACTGCATTGCCCTGATTCTCGCAGAGGGTTCATCCCTTGTGAGCTGGGTTGTTGTGGCTGTGTTACCTCGTGTCTGTGCCATCCCTCCTGCTAGGACGAGGGCCAGCCTCATGTAAAGAGCCCCTCCTGAGAATGGCTGATAGCTAGTAATCCCTTTAGAAAAGTCTGTGTGCTGTGAGACCGTTGTGCTGCAGATCCCACTGTTACTAAATTTTGCATTTCACCCTTGGCTTTTTGCCAAGGGACGTTGGTTTCCAAGAAGCAGGTACAGAAAAGGAATAGTGGCTGCTCTTTGCTAGGGACCTATCAGGCAGTGCCCATCCTTCCCTGGGAGGAGAGGGAGGCAGCAGAAGAAGGAGGGATCACATGTTAGGCTCAAATCCCTGTAACCAAGACACAACAGCAGCAGGGATACTGGTACTCAGTTAAAATAGTCCTTTGTGTGGGCACTTCAGGTCCTGAGACTCTCACTGCCTTTGCTCCCGTGACCCTTTGTACCTCTTTGAGGCAGAGCAATGTGTGCATGACTTCAGGATAACTTCAGGTTCAGTTCAAGACTAAATCTCCAGGCTTGGGAAGAGGGACCTGGCAGCTGAAGGTCCTGCAGTGACTGGTCGAGAACAGGGGTAGTGACGAAGGAACCAAGTCCTTTAGTTAACATCCAGTTTATGTGATGTCCAGGCCATTGTAGTGCCACCCTTCAGTAGGGGTCAGTGTGCTTTTAGATCTTCCTCTTCTTGTTCCCCTCCCTTTTGTCAACATCATGTGCTGATTATAGGTGCTGGAGAACCTGTCTTGTAATAGAGTTGAACAGAGTGTGGGTCCTTGTGCTCCTGCTGAAGAGAGACATACTAAACAAAGGCAAGAGACCCCATCTGCTTGACATACAACTGAGGATTGAGTGTTTTAACCTTTGAGAGGTAGTTGGTGGGCACAAGGGTACACTGGCTTTACCTGGAAAGTCCTCACCTTGCTTGCTGAATTCAGCTTTCAGCTTCATGAAAACTTTGTGTTTAGATTAATTAATACACATGCTCCAGCAGTGCAGGTGATTATGAAACTTTACGTTTTTTTCTGGGCTGTTATACTCAGGAGTAATATGCAAATGAAGTGAGTTATGCTTGTTTTGTTTTTCTTCTCCTCATTCCCATCTGTTAAAAATAAAGCCTTAAACATAAATGAGGCTATTCCATCGTCTTTCATCCCTACCAGGCTGCTGTTAGAAGACAGCTTTCCCTCTGTAAACTACTGAGGTCCAGCCCATTTTTATTTTAGGATAGAAGAGACATAGAGGCTTGTTTCACTTCCTGCAGCTCCTGCTGTGTGTAGCCACTTGTGGTCCCCGAGCCCTGGGCTGCCGATGTGAAACTAACAACTTAAACGGTTGTGATTATTAACAGGAAGAAAGTGCCTGAGGATATTTGTCATTTCTTTTGTGTGAATTGTGTTTCTTCCATTACAACTTGATGTCATTCTCTGTGGCATCTTTAATACCTGCTGTTTTTATAGTCTACACTTAATTGATTGAAACCTTCTTGGCCAAGGATTTAGCCTAAAATTTGCTCAAATAGCTCGAGTCTAAGTCTTATTTTCATGAGTTACTTGGGCTTGTGAGGTACCAGTGTGGTCTCAGAAATTCCCCATTTTAACTTACCTTCCCAGGATCCTTCTTTTTTATTGTTAATGTTTTTGTTTTCAGAAGGAGAAGTTAATATACGGGACAGAAAAGGAGCTTCTTGAAGGTGGTGATTGTTTTTTTGTGGTAGTGATGTCCTGAACAGGGTTTCCATTGCCACATACAGCTTTTGTAATAAAATATGTGCCCACTGTGCTGGGTGGGTGCATTTTGTGAGCTATGTAAAATCTGGACTGGGGCAAGCCCTACTCTGAGGAAGTAAAACAAATCCCAGGTTAAGGTTTAATTTTTTTGATGACTGTCTGTCAAATCCTGTTCTTGGGGCAGGATCAAGCTGTCCACTTTATGTGAGTGTATGCTGTGCTTGAAATAATTGGCTGGCTAGTCCCATATAGCAACTTAGATACAGTGTTTCTGTCTTTCTGCTATAATAATATGACAGGAACCTTGTCTTACCCCATTAATTCTTCAATATTTCAAACCTATCAAAGTGTGTGAGTCTGTCAGACAGCGAAGTTGTTGTTTAAAATTGCTGCTGAAAATTAAAGGAAACATTAATGCAGGAAATGCAGCGGCGTGCAGAGGTTTTGTAGAAAACAGTTACTGTGCTGTTGAACAGTATCTGCTCTGTGCAGCTTGCAGTCTGAGACGTCACAACTTCTATTTCAGGGCTGTGGCAAATTGCTTGAAGCTTTTTAGGGCTGGACCAAGCATCAACACAACACGTCTTCCAAGTTTCTGTAAAAGTCCCAGTAAAGCAATATCTAAATATAGTGCTGATGTACAAGTGTTCCTTTATTTTTCCCCTGTTGTGTTTTACTTTTTACTTGGTTGTGTGTATATTCCATTTAAAGATGGTTAGGTTTTTCTCTGAAGTTTTCACTCAAAGTATTTGACTGTCTGCAAACACGATATGAAAGGCAAGAGATGAAAATAAATAAATACATTTCCTGTAAAAGGAATGAAGATACGAAGCAGCTGTGCTGCATGGAGGAGTGCAGCCATCCTTCTGGGTGTATGCTCTCTTACTGGCACAAAGATGAGCTGTACATACAATTTACTCAGTTCAGAGCAAGTATCTGGGCCTGGCTAATCTTTTTTCCTTTCAAAATGGTCCAGTCAAGTCAGAAACCATGGCCTGAACCCTCTCCCTCTGACAGGGGGAGCATAACTGTGAGGATTTCTTCTGTTGAGAAGTGACTGATCCCCTTCCCAGTAAGCAGTTTATCCCATCTAAGATTTTTGTTTGCTTCCGGACATGCCTCTGGACTATATGAGGAGTTTAGGTTGACATAATTTCTAAAACAGTTCTTTGGGGGTAAGTGGGGTTAAAGTAGCTTCCAGTGCAATACAAACTGCTGTGACTTCCTTTATCCCCACCTCTGTGAACTTGAATTGAATGAGGCCAAAGAATCATTTAGGTCTACATTCTTTCTAAGGTGTCTGGTTAAGGTGCCAAGACCATAAGTGCACTTGTAGTGCATTTGGGCACAAAATTCTGTTACCTCTTGCCAGACATAAAGGGCTTTTGGAGGCTCAGTGTCTTGAAGATTTTGGTTCTTGTCTCAAATATTTGACGTTTTTCTCTTCATAGTTACAGGTGGCCCTCCTTAGAACTTCTCTTTGTGTGTCTGGGTTTGTAGAACTATTCTCCTCTCAAATGCAGATTTCAGTGTCAGTTCATGCAGAACACGTCATAGCCAGCGTTTCCACAGCCACTGTTCTGGTGCCAGTGCCAGGCACCCAGGCCAGTGCAGCACTCAGCCAAAGCCAAGGGCCGAAGCTCAGGGGTCCCTGGCACAAGGGGAGCTGGTTCCCATCACCAGCTGCCCACTGGGAGCTGCTGGACAGTGATGTGAGTGCTTTGGGGTTTGATAGCTCCTGAAAACAGCCCCTGTTCCTGCTACTCCTATATACTTTCCTTTTTAGTGCTTTGTTCTCTAGCAAAATATTGCTTGTAAAGGGGGGAGGGAGAGGATCCCTGGCTATTATCTGCTAAGTAGGTCGTAATTCTGGTAAATAATTGATTTATTTTTTTTTTTTTTTCAGGCTTGAAATCAGAAGCAGGCCTTAAGTGCCAGTGTGATTATCACTCCTTAAGACCACTGTGATTATCACTCCTTTTGGAATTTCAGTGCTTCAGCTTTAAGGATAGTTGTCTGGCTCTTTTGGGAGGGGCATGCCACTGGAAATAAAAGGAGAAAGTAATTCCAAAACCACATGGAGAAAGCATTTCTTTTGCTGCTATATTGGTTTTAAAGTTTTTTTACTTTAAACTAGCTCCAATGGGAATTCTCTGCTCCTGGCTTCTGTTGTGCTCTGGAATAGCTGCTCAGGCTTTCACCTGTTTTTATTAAGCAATGGAATTTGGAAATGAAGGTGTTAACAGCAGCAAGCATCATCATTGGCTGTGTCTGCTCTGTATGTGACTGTCCATGCTGTACTGCTTAATCTTTTAAAATCTTATCCTGCTGTGCAGACTGCTTAGTAGGAGTCTGCTGTGGATTGCTTGGGTTCAGCCTGTGTTTCGGCAGGCCAAATCCTGCTCTCAGATAGCTGGGACAACTGATCAGACTTCTACTGTGGGGTGCACACGTATATATATGTGTGTGTGTGTTTATGTACAGATACTTGGTGTGTGTATTTTGTGTTTTTTTTACTCTGTGGCCAGAGTGTTTCCTTAACAAGCTTTTTTCATTTCAAGGAAAAGAGGTCGTGTGCAGGGATGTGGTGAGTGGGGACACACTCCCCTGAAACTCTGTTTGTTTTGTGACTTGCCTGGGGGTGAGTCCTCACTGTTGGCAATCTTAGCTCCATCATCTGCAGTACAGCCATAGTGCAGAAGCTGCTCTGGGGCCTGCAGCGGACAGAGCTGTGTTCACAGGTAAGTCATTCTCCTGCTTTGCCCTCTCCTGCCCCAGCTGAGCTGAATTGCAGCTTCTGGGTGCCCTTGAAGAATGTGTGTGTGTGTATGTGTGGCAGTCACAGCTGTCTGTACAGGCAGCCAGGCTCTGGTCCTGCCTGGCTCTGTGTGTCACTCCATATCCACAGCTCCCCTCGAAATACTGGGGAGCTGCAAGAGCTCAGTTCGTGGCCTTGGTGTAGAGTTACTGGATGAAACTGCTTTGTGACTTGCTGGGCATGAGAACGCTCACAGTCTGCTTTGGGAGCTGCTGTCTGAGCAGGAGCTCTGTTTTGTGTGTACAAGTCTGGGTACAGGACAAAGCTCTTGGGGGGGATGCCATCATCTACACAGGTTGTTTTGTCTTTGTTGGGACTGATGTGGTCCTGTTTTCCTTTGGCTGAAATTCACTGGCATTTTAGTGCTTCCCCTTGGCATGGCTTCAAAATCACTGGTTGGCTCATTGATGCTGTGGGATGGCAGGGCTTAACCAAGTGGTGGTGTAACACATCTGTGTTACCAAAATAAGCTCCCTCTTATCCCATATTTTAATAAGATCTGAACAGCAATGAATCAATCAATGATGCTGAAGTGTAAACCAGCATTGTTGTCTGATGAAGTACACCATGAGCTCAGACTGAGAGATCTTTCCTCTCATCTGCTTTTCAGCTTCTCAGAGAACTGTGGCCCCACTGTGCTGTTTGTTCTTGAATCATGTTTTTCTAGATTTATTCTTCATAATAATCAGAGGAGGATTTCCACTGCTTAAAAGCGGGTTCTGCACAGAAACACACAGTTTGTGAAAAAGGTGGTGTGGTTTGTCAGCTGAGAACTTATTAACCCAGAGCAAACCTTGACATGTGACACCTTCATCTAAAACGAGTAGTTTCAGGAGGAAAGAGATGGGGAGTACATGGTGTTTATTAATGCTGGTACGAAGCTATGTTCTACTTTCAGCATCTTTAATTTTAAAAAGTTCCTATAACTACCTTGCCATGATTATGAATGACACAAGTGTTTTTTATTCTCCAGCCAGATGACAGGAAGACACTGAGCTTGGGCAGCAGATGTGTTCAGAAGGGGTTGTCAGTGGTGTAGGCAGAACCATCTGCCTAGCAAGGCATTTAGCTTGGGTTGCTTTTTCTAGGCCAAGATAGTAAATCAATAGCTTATTTTTTGCGGTGTTACAATTAGATGTCAATGGGTAGATTTACAGTGTAAACAGGAAAAGGGCAGCTACCTTTATTGACTTCTTAGTGTCCCAGTTGCACTGGTGAGAAATCAAAACAATATTGCAAAAAAATAAAGCCAAAACAACTCATTCTGAAAGAAGTTGAAGATCTAGAAACAGAAGAGTATTCTTATCAGATATTTTACTGTTGGTTTTTTTTTTCTTTTTTTTCAAATAGACTTCAATACCCCCCACTGCCTAGGGCTGACCCTCCCTTCCCTTCTCACAGAACTGTCAGTTCAGTTAAACTCTTGTTTGAACAGGCCCTTTCCTTTCCACCTGCCAGGACTGTTGGTCTGCTGTAGTTAAATACAGGAAAAGGTGTATATAAATGGGGAGGGGTTTTAAGAGGTCATGGAGTGAAAATTATTCCATTTTATAATGTACTTCTCTGGAGATTCCTGTTGCCAAATGGAGTGACTGCAAAAGCCTGAGACAACTGTGAGGTGCAAAATAGTAAATAATGTGCTGATCATGGTTGGAATTTTTTTTCCATTCACCTGGCAGATGACAGAGCCACACAGGGCATGAGAGAAGCAGCCCTCCCAATGCAGTCAGTACATGCAGTTTCCACTTGGGCTTTATTACTGGGTTGGTTTTTTTTAGAACTGAAATGAAGGCTGTAGTTTGAGCACAGCAGTGGAGCTGACCTGAACAGTCACATTTGCTGCATCCCACCTCTGTGCTGTTACGCTTCTGCATTGTGTGGAGAGGATCAGTGAAACGGAATAGGAACTGCTCTGGGTTATAAAATAACACTCTTTCCAGTTATTTTTAGCTTAGCCAACTCCTACTGTGGTTTGCCATGCTCCCTGCAAACGTGATTTAGGGGACAGTGGGGGAGACATGGACAGGAACCTACAGACAGAGGGGAAACTGCTTGAATCCTAAAACTTTAGCCCTCATAATGCCAGGCCCTGCTTTTTTGTTGGGAAATAGTTTGGCTTCCAGGTTCTTCTCCTTACAGCTGTGCATGGTTCATGGTTGTTTACTTGTTTGGTTTTGCTCTTGGTGTTATTACCTTATTTTTCATGGAAACTTTCTCTGTTTCAGTCAGTTTGCACCTCTGATCTAGTCAATGCTAAAGTTCCCGGTGCCTTTGGCACAAAACCACATGTACTTCTGAATGTACCTGCCTGTCTGTGTATCTTTGTGCTGAGAAGTCTTTACCTGTGAACAACCAGGCCTAAAATCTGCTTTCTTCCTGTCAGACTTGCAGTAAATTAGGACACCTAAACTTAGTGCACAATCCTGAGTAAGGAGTGGAAAAGAAAACTGCAAAGGTGTTCCAGTTCCTTTGGGGTTTCCTTTGCCAAGGACATCCAGTGGCCTGACTGCCAACATGAACTGAACATGGAAACCTTTCCAACTTGCCTGAGAAAACATAGATCAGGAGAGAAATCTAAAGACATAGACCCTGGAAGGAAAGAGATTCAGTTTCTGCCCTCTCTAAGGCAGGAATCTGCAGTATTCATCCATATTATGGAGTGTAATGTTGTGCCATTATCAGTCAGTGGTAAACACTTAGAAGGAACAATGAAAAAAGAAAAAAGGTAACAGGACTTTTACTGCTTTGGGCCCTGGCCTGCCCTGTGAGTATTCTCACTCTCCTCCTTGAATGGGTGGTACCTGTGTAATTCAGGCTTTACCAAATTTCTGTCTTTACCCGTTGGCAAGATATTTGCAGCCAGTCATGCCAGAAACACCCCTTGTTCATGTATATGTGTGTTTGTTTAGAGCTCTAAGTGGGGGCAATTAAACCTTGTAAGTGCCTGGGAGGATGTGCAGCAGCCAGTGGGACACAGGCACTGTCAACTGTCACAGAGACATGCTCAAGTCTTGCTTTCTGCAGTGACAGTGGGTGTAACTTTGTCTCCAGTGTTAGTCACACCCCACTGCTTGTACTATATCCTAAAATTTACAAATGGCTGTGGAGACACCCTGCATTTGAAAGGCCACATCTTCTAAAAGTGTAACCTGTTCTGCTGCTAATCACAACTGCTGTTATCGTTTGGACTCCCCTGTCTGGTTTGTGGCGTGCAATGGTTGTGCTTCCCTCCCAGTGTTTCAGTTTGATTGAAACTGCTCCAAGAGTCAGATGTCTTGGAGAGATGGGAGTTTACACCTCTGCTGCTCTTGGCTTGCTGACTGCTGTGCCATACACTGTGTGCAGGCCTGGGTGTGAGGTGTGTGTGACTCCTCAGGCTGCAGCACTCTGGAGCTGCTGACTGGAGCTGTCGGGAGAAAAGATGAGTAGCAGGGAAGTTGTGCTGGCAGAAGGGAGATCCTTGGAATTTGTATGCTACAGGGCAGTCTGGTCTGGACTGTGCTGGATAATCAGGTTAGCTTCCTGAATTTTTCTAATGACTCCCAGTAGCTGTAGTGAGCAGCTCTTCCTGTCCTGTGGGAGGATGCCTTCAGTTTCCCTGAGGTGGAGTATGGCTCCAGTAGTCGCAGCTTTTGCATTGTGGCTGAATCATGGAACCTCTTCTGCATGGGCATTAGGTCTGTGTGGATGTTTAATCTGTCCCCACAAATAACACCAATGAGAGCAAATGCAACGTGTCTCAGTAACAGACTGCTGTAAACAGATCAGGCCTGCCCTCTAGTCTCTGCATGAACTCTTCATGGAATATATGGGCAGATTAAAGAGCTCTGATCTTCCTTTTTAGATGTTTAATGATTTGGGTTCGACACACCTAAAAGATTAAAAGTGGACTGCAGTTAATTTATCTCCTAAGGACTTAAGGGCGCTGTCTGCTATGGGGATAAAGCTCATCTGTGGTAGAGACAGAAGTTTCTTGGAGGCTGGTTAACATCCATGGCCTGGGATCCCCCAAGGGGGGGAGGAAGGGTGGAGAGAACCACCAGCTGTCTTGCTGCTTCCATAGGCAAGGTACATTGCTTTCTCCTCCTTCTATCTCAGAAATAAGGTACAGTTCTCAGTCTGTACGTGCACACGTACACTTGACTTGTATGTGAAGGCCTTGCCCTCCCTCAGACATGGAGCATTGTGTAAAATTTCCATGTGACGGGTCTTGTTTCTTCCACTGCACATGACTGAGAGATTACTTACTGGAATGGGAGAGCAGAGGATGCAAACCTGAAATGGATATTGGTGATTGTGGGCAAATCCACTCAAGTTTTGGATTCACAAACAACTTTTTTTGCATGCTGCATAAGCTGCAGTTGTCATTCTAGTGTCCAGCAATGTATTCAGAAACCTCACTTCCTGGGGTGCTGTTTCCCTTTTGTTCCATTGCCTGGAGAGGGTTTCATGACTCCTGCAGAAGTGGCAATGCAGGCTGGGTGAAACTGCTTGTTTAACTCTGGATTTGATCTGATGGGTATTTCTGGGGGTGAGCTGTGTTAAGTGTTTCACTGCACTTGTGTTTCTGCAGCCCATGCTCCCAGTCAGCTTGTTCAGCAGTGTGAGGGATCATCCTCTGGACGTTTTCTATGGGAAATGATGGGTTGCCTGGTAGGAGTCTATCAGCACTGACAGTTGGCTTCAATTCATGTGCCTAAAGGAAGAATACAGTCTGAGGCCATAGGCAGGCTTGGAGCTAGCTTGTGATGCTTTTTGTCTTTGTTTTCATCTCATACTGAAGAATGACTTTACAAATTAATGGGACTTTTTGTTGTCAAATGAATTGGTTTTGTACTTGAGTGGGGGCTTCAGAGTTCACGAAGCATCCTTGCATATAGGTGTACTGTCTTTACATAGAAAAGAGATAGAAAAGATAAAGAAAATAGTTTGTTTTGGATCTGTTAAGGATCCTAGTGGAGCCTTTTCTTCATCCATCAGAGAAAAATAAAGTTGTAGAGATTTGACATGGCAAACATACCTGTTCTTTTTCTTCTCATATTTGAGCTTTGTGGCCTGGGGAACAGGCTCCTGCTATAGGTAAACACCATAATTACCATTTGTGGATCTCAGTTTTGTGTGAAATTGTGCATATTGAGTGTACTGTTTCCTGGGTTTGGAGATGATGACTCAGGATATGTCAAGGAAATAAGCACGATGTGTTGCTTTCCATAGCTTAGTTATTATATCTCTTAGAGAATGGTGCTGTATTCCCCAGGAAACTGCATTCACAGCCCATCCACACTGATGTACTTTTACATGTGCTCTGCACTAGGACTGAATCCCTGATCCTTCTCCAGGCAGCCTGGCCAGCACTAAGAAATAAAATGACATGTTTCGGTATTGTTTATCACCAAGCAAGCAGTGATATGTAAAAGCTGCAGCTAAGGTTGGAAGGCACATTAGTAACTTAAAGGTTACAAAGTAAAAATAAAAACAGAAGTGGTCATGAATTCCAGTAACTTATCCCTAAAGCAGCCATGTTTAAATCCCAGGAATTGACTAAGCTTCAGCCTAAAGGAAAATGAAGCAGTGTTTTACTAATATGTTCTTCAGTTGCAGTAGAAGCTTTTAAGTGTACCCACCCCTGATTTACTGTGCATGTATCCTTCCAGTTTGGATTTCTGAGTCATGGACTAGATCAGAGAGCTGATCCAGCTTAGAAGGGAAGCGTCAAAGATATTTTTCTTTGAGCTGGCTGAGTTTTTTTATCTGGACCACAAGCATCTGTGGGATTGCAGAACTAAGGGGATAAGAGGGGAAAGGGCCATAAAGTGGTTTATGGCTTGGTGGGGGGAAACCTAAAACCCCTATTGCTGCCAAGACAATGCATTGTCAAACTATAGCCTCATACATTCCCTGGCATGGAAACACAAGGGTGCAAGTACCTTTGCTCTGCTCTGCAGCTGTGGGGATGTTTTTGGAGTGAGTGTAGACATTACAAACTTGTGCTAGCCTTGGTACCATTCACAGAGAAGCCACAGTGATGTGGGGCTTTGGCAGGACATACAGCTCCCTTCCCCCTCCAGGATTTTAGGTATTTACTTAGGCAGGCAGGTCTGAGCTACTGTGGCTTCACTGCTCTTTTAGCGGGATAAGCTGGAGCACAGCTCGCTTGGAATCTTCTCTGCATGCTGCTGTTAAGCCTCTCAAGCAGCTATGGATGTTGTGCTGCTGTGAAAGTATGACGTGCATTTGAACCATTGTGTGGCCATGGATTAGACGCAGATAATCTTTCTTTTTACTTAGAAGTTAATTTCTTTTACCCTTCCTGCTTTCAAGTTAGGTGTATGATTTCATATTTCCAAAGAATGCATGTGGCACCCATCAGGAAGGGTGTAGGCAACAGGACAAGGGAGAAGTGTTGCTGTGCTCTCTCTGAGTGCCAGTGGGTTTATAACTAAATTTGTTAGATTCTTCCTTACCTCCTAGCCAGGTGAAATTTGAAGCAGTGAGGGAGGGAAGTGGTGTAGTAGAGGGGAGGCACGAGATTAGAGAGAACAGGAATACTATGTTTGAGAAAAATAAAAGAAAATGAAAATGAGGTAGAGACAGGAAAGATGAGAGGATGGAAGCAGAAACTGAGCAGGGAACTGCTAGAACACACTCATGTAAGCTGAAGCAAAGCAAGGCCAGGCTGTTGCTGTCAGAACCAAAGGAGGAAGTAAATGCTTGAGAGTTTTTTTGCAGAATGTGTGAATTGATGATGAGCCTTTGTAGCCCCAGGCAGTTCACTGCCCACTGTGTGCGTGCAGGAAAGTGGTACTGTAAGAGAATGTCAGAGGGCCAGGGGTAGAAATAGTTCTCTGGTGTGCTGAGAGGGCTCATTGCTGTAAGTCACAGCTGCTGCTCTACTCCAGTGGGTTGAGATCTCTGTCCAGTTGCCCAAAGAGGAGGAGAAAGGGGTGTATGTGCCTGGTGGTGAGCTGAGAAGCAGGGCACACATGGAGTCGTGTCCTTGGTGTATCTCTGGGTGCTCTCTCAGCACACCATGTTGGAGCCCATTGTCCTTGTTTGCCTACCTTTTTTCTTGCCAGCAATTTTCTATTGTTGCTGTGGTTCATCTTTTTCTGGCCTTGATGGTTCAGTTACTGATAGTAAATGAGACTGGCTGGCCCTAAAATGACAGTAAGAGCCCTCTTAGTCTCACCCTAACAGAGACACTGGCTGAGGAGCCAAGTGCTCTTGCTTGAGCCCATCTGCTGTCTCTGCTTGCCATCGACCATAGCAGCACCTAGAGCAGCTGGAAGTGTCAGAGCAGGTGAGTTCCTGGCTCTGATCTCCTTGCTGTGGTCCACTTGCTCCCAGGTGGGGGCTGAACAGCCTGTGAGCATTGTGCTGGGCTGAGGAGATCTGCATAACCCAGTTTCCCTGGCAACAGCGGGCTCTTTAATCACACAGATACAAAGTTACCTCTGCTCCTGGTGTTGGGGCTTGTGTACTGTATCTGGCTTTGGCAGTACTTCGCTTCTCTTGGAGAAAAGGGCAGAATAAAAGCAAGAGGGTCTTTCTGCCTTTGAGAGAATTAAAATCTCCATAGGTAGATTTCAGTGCTGTATGCAGCAATAATAGAAGAGGGATTATAACTACTTCTAAGCTTTTTAATGTGTGAAGAATCCCTGGAGGATACAGAAATAAAGTTTTAAATTCTGTGTGGAGCTTTATGAACCGATCTCATAGCAGTCTGTGATACTGTTAGATTCATTCCTTGTTGAGATGTCTTATTTTCTTTTTTATGGTTAGGAAGACAAAATGATTCAAAGGTAGACTGAATCTTGTTGCAAAGCTAGGAATAAATATCCTTCTGAGCTGATCCTCCACTTGTCATTTCCTTCAGTTTCAGGTAAAGATTTTCCTTTGCAGTAGGAGACAGAACACATGGAAGGTAGAAGCGTGAGGCTGGTTTTTAGCTGGAGAAAATGAGGAAAGTGGAAGTACTGTGATTCACTGCAAGCCTTTCTGCTAATGTATTTTAGTCTGCATTTACTCCCCCACTAAGAAAAGTGAAGCAAACTATACATTTCGAAAGTGAGCACTGGGAGTGTAAAAGATATTCCTGCCTTAATTTCCACACAGCAGCTTGATCTTTTTACTGCATGAGTGCAGGAGAAATTGGTTTGGCTAAGAATAGTTTGAAGAAACTTCCGCAGGAGAAAGGAGCTCTTCCTGGAGTAGGCATGAGGCCAACAGATGTGCCCAGTACTGATGTTCCTCCTTGGATAATGCCAGTGTCTAATTGTCAGTAATATAGCACAGGTTTCTTGGTTAGAAAGTTCTTTTTTTCAACAACTCCCATTCAAGCTGCTGTTAAGCAAATCAACTTATAGGGTGTCTTCGAAATGGTTGTGGACTCTGGAAACCTCTAACACCTAGCCCAAAATTCCTTCCAGAGAACATGTACCACCTTCCCCCTCATTCCTGTGTCCTTCGTTCCTGTGGTTGTGCACAATCTAACAAGTCTTTTGAGGAACTCTGAGAGCTTGAGCACAAGGTAATAAATAACTTGAGCAGGTCAGTGACATAAAACTCAATGAGTTTGTTAAAATAATATTACCACAGTCCTTGAGCAGCCCAAAGGCCTCGTATTAGGCTGTTACTTAGCTGGGTGGCATTTGGTACAAGCTGAGACAGAGGCTCGCATCTACAGTGAGTTTATTGTTGGGTTTTCAGTATGTTGTTTGTGTAATATCCCCAGACCAGCTCTCCCTCCTGAAAAAGCCACATAGATCAAGTTTTATTCTGTTCCACATAAAGTTCACATCTTTTACTAAAATGAGTCATGCTTTAACTGAGTTTACTGTGAGGGAAGAAAGTGGGCTTTAAAATGTTACTCCTCCATCCTGCCTTAGTGACGTATAACAGGATTATTAGTATGCTTGGCAGCAGCTGCTTATTATTTTCACAGAACCTGGATATTTGTGAAAACAAGTAAGAAATTGGTTTTACTTGTGTTTAACTGTTTTTTCCTTTTTGATGGATTTGCCTTCCATAAGGCTGTAAAGGCAGATCTAGCTTATCTCCTCAGGGTTATTTTTCAGTTTGGGGAGAAGGGTGACATTCTGTGACATGTAGCTGAAAGATGAAGAACAACTCTACCATTTTGTGATCAGTGGCCCGTGCATGGCTGTTGCTGTCACACACAACACTCACCTGTCAATGCCCAGAAGTAAGTGCTTCACAGGCCCATGGAACTCATGGTGGGTATCACTGTGCAGACATGAAATTTGGGTCCTCTGTATATATTTCTTTGTGCAGAGAGCTGAGAAGCCTTTTAGTTTATGGCAGAAGGAGCTGCGCAGTGTGTCCTTTTCACAGATTTTTGCAGGAGCTGTCTCTGTACCCAGCAACTAAAGATGCCCTAACCAGTTTTACTACTCATTTTGCCTGATGAAGTTCATTGATGTCTCATACAATAATGGTTAACTTGACTCTTCATACCACCATCCTTTTCTGCTTGTGTTTTGGATTTGCTGTTTTAAGGTTTTTTTGGGGGAGGGGAGACGGGATGTATGGAAGGGAACAGTGTGGTGGTTTGTTTATTTGTTTAAGGGGTTGAGCTCAAAATAGGAGGAGGGGCAGCCAACAGAAGAGGACCTTTTAGGATTTTATTTTTGGGAGTGGATTGGTTCACTTGACATGTAGGACCTTTCTTTTCTAGTCCTCTTGTTGCTGAGAGGTATGGAGAGAGTTATAGTTCTCTCCTGAGCTGTGTATTACTTATCTTTCCTAAACTGGCAGGGGCATCATCTGCTCTTGTTTGACAGAAAACCTAGGGTCTGTTACCCATTACATTCCTAAACCCAGACTGATAACTTTTATGGAGCTGGCAAAAGGATTTATTTTGATGCTAATGCTTTTGAAGGGAAGTGTAAGGAAAAGAGCTATAATTAAATGACCACTACTGCTGGAAAGGACTTTATCTTTTAATACTTATAATGAGTGAATTGAACTTCTGGTGACAACATTAATTTAATTATATTTACTCCTCTACTTGCTCTGCATTTAACCATCATTGACTCTGGGTTTACTGATAACTAACCACAGCAGCTGGGAGGCTGTGCCTGTGTTGCCCAGCTTGTGTCCTGCCCAGCTGCCCCATGAGCAGAACCTTTGTTGTGTTTTGCAGATGCCCCGTTCGGGGGGACCCCGCCTGGCTACGCATACGATGCTGACCGCGCCGAGGAGCAGAGGCGGCACCATGACATGATGCCCTACATCGACGACTCGCCGTCCTCCTCGCCCCACCTCAGCTCCAAGAGCCGTGGCAGCCGGGACACTCTGTCCTCAGGCTCTCTGGAATCCACGAAATCAGTGAGTTCTTCCCTGCCTTTTTGGAGTCAGCAAAGCCTTGTAGGTTTGCAAGGGGTGGATGGCTTTAACAGGGGACAGATGGTGACTGCCAGTGCTGTGGGGTATGTGGCCCTTCACTCTACCTTGCTTTGCTTTTGCTTCAGGTTCAGTAGCATGGCTATAGCTTGGAACTTAAGGAAAATTCCTATTTTTGCTTTTACAATACTCTTGGTAGTGGGTCATCTGTATGCCTTGGTAAAGAGCTATTGGCTCTACTGTCTTCACAGTTCAAAATGTTTTAGTTTCAGTTTGGATTAATCTCTTTGACGTTCAGCCTTTCATTTCTTTTTATCCCTTTGCAATAGATTGCAGAGCACTTGAATCCCAGGTTGCTGTTTCCCTGAATCTCTTCATCATTTTCAAACTTTTGGTTTCCCCAGGTCATTCATAAAAATGCTTAATAGCACAAAGCCAACCGTCACTTCCTTCCTTCTGTATTCCTAAGAAAGCGTGCCAAACTACCTGGAATTCCCACATTGTAAATAACACTTGGAAATCTCTCAAGTTGCAAAAGTGTAGTAACTTATGTGTTGCCTTTATATTGTTCTTTCCTGTTAATTAAAATGTCATGAAAGATAATTATGGATATTTTAGAGATATCAGTGTACATGTAAATCGATACCATCACCATTATCAGGCAGTTTTATTTATCTTGCATCAAAAGTCAAGAGTCTGAGAAGTTCCACAAACCATCAGTGCTTAGTGTTCATTATGCACATCTTTCTGCTCTCTATTGGTTGCTGTTGAATCTCTGCTTACTTTTCCCAGGAAGGATTCTAGGTTAAGAATCCTTCCTGATACAATGTCCCTGTTCTTTCTAATTTATAAAATTCATTGTCAAGATCTCTTAAAATGTTATCAAGTACATATGTTGTTGATGTTTGCTTAATTTTATTTGACTCTAAAGGGTGGAATCTAGTTAGCTGCTTATGCTTTAGTCTGTTAATTGTGAGACACCTTTTTATCTCTCAAGATAAAAATTCTCATGATATGCAAGAGGCTTTTGAATGAAGAAATTTTCATTAGTAAATTTAAAAAGCTCCAAAACCATTTTAATATTAGCTTGAGATTTCCAGGTTATGTTTCTCAGGATGAAGGAAAAACACTGTGTGGCTACACATGGCTGAGAGTTATCTTCAAAGAACCAGTTATAATAGTGCCTGTGACTGGAGGCCTGGAAGAGACACTGCCTAATATTTAATCTTGTTCTTTATTTGTTTGAATATTGCCTCATAAGCATGTAACAGTAGTTAAATTTAAAAGTTACTTTAATAATGCTTGAAGGCTGCTTCTGCAAAAATAATTTTTAACATAAATCATTGGTTTATTTTATCTGGCTTTTCTTATGGCTTCCCAAAAGAAGGAGGTGTCCTGATACACCACTACATACACCATGACAAAATATTAAGGTTGTGAAGTCATTCAGAAGTTAAGAAGTCTTAAATCTTTATGATAACTTTAGATTACTCAGTCATCCCATTTTTCCTGTGGATTCCTGCACTGTGCAGTGGATATAGTAAATGATACTCACCAGATTCAATATTTCATCTCTAGAGCTGTGTGTGCACCTTATTTACAGGACACTGCTAACTCTGGTCTGGGTACAAAAGTACTTGTTTCCATTAACTCCAAATACAACTGGAATGCTACACAGGTCTTAATTATCCTTGCAGTGTTCCTGTGAGATAAGAGGATGGTGTGTTCACTAACCACAAGTAATCAAGGCAAACAGGTTGTAGGAGAAGCATCTGCTAATTTTTGGTGCTTAATGTGAAGTTCGTAATGTTCTACAAAACCAGATTCTGACTTTTAACGCATCTTTCTCCACATTAAAGTAAAATTTCTTTAATTTCACTTGCAACCATGATTTAACAGCATTCCAGTCAGGCACCCAGAAAATGGAAAATGTTACAAACAATGGTATTTTTAATTTATTTTTTATAAATATAAACCTAAGTAATTCACTTAGCATCACACCAACATAGCAGCATTTTGGTGTGATGTTCATCTGCCTTATCCATGAGACCAGCCTCCCACTTGGGGATTGCACTGTTGCTGTCTGAATATTGAGGGCATTTTGCTTTGACTTACTATACGGGCTTGCTCTGGGCTTTGTATTTTTTCTGCCAGGTGTTTATCTGAGTTCTTTCGTCTCCCTAGAGCAGCTATAGCCTTTGGTTGGGTAGCACGTCAGGGTTCACCTGCTCTGTCCAGCCACCACAAAGAAAGTGCAGAGTGCCAACAGCAGTTTCTGCTACTAGAAGAGAATGAAGGAAAACCTCCTGGGCTGCTTGTGGAGGGATTTCCTGATGTTCCCTCAGTGTGTGAGACGACCAGCTCTCTGCATGTTCTGTGTTCCAGGAATTGAGGGTCACAGCTGACTGCCAGAGGTTTGTGGTGTTTACACTGTGTCATCTGGGCAGTGTTTTCTAATCCCTCCTACCACCTGTATCATATAAGCAGATGAGGAGATGCTGCCTGATCTGCCTCGAAACTATGCCACGTCAGTCACCTCTTGTATATTGCCATTCCTCCTGTTGCCTGTCCGCTGCACAAACTATTGCTGTCCAAGGAGGAGGACAAGGCTGCACCAGCATTAGTTTTGTCTGTGACCCAGAGAGGGACAAGCAACACAGGCATTTATAGTGTGGATTTCAGCCACCCTTGTTACTTTTGTGCTAAGGAGGCTTTAACAAATGTTTGCATGGAGCAAGTTGGGTCAGACCCCATCTGACTCTTCCAGAGTCTCAGGCTGGGCTGCTGCTGCTGCGTGTCCTGCCATAAAACCAGTGCTTTTGCCAAACCCTGCTCTGAAGCAAGACTACAGGGAAAGAGGAAAAAGGAGAAATAGGTTCCAGTAATGCTTAAGTTGTTTGTTTGTTTAACTTGAGAAATGATTTAATTTTCCCAAACCTTCTTTTCTGTAACAGTTGAACTGTTGTGATTGAACTTTTCAGAAATTCTGGAAACTACTCTTGGAAAATGTCAGCCCAAATATTTGCCAAATAAGACAGTGTTGGTAGCTTTAGAAGGTGTCAGACTGTTGGTAAAAAATAGTGTTAATTCACTCCCAGAAAGAGAGAGAATGTGCCTGCCTTTCCCATACAGTGAGGATGAGGAGTGGAGAAAATATTGGGATAAAGTTAGAGGACAGAGGGAGAGTTTAGTACAGTATTCTTAGGCCACAGGAAGGTGTTGGGACAGCTGGAAAGTCCGTGACTGACATCCTTCAGTGGAGAAGAGTTACTACCAGGAGTTTTGGAGAGGGTAGCTTGCAGCCTGGAGGCTAAAGAAGGCTGGGAGAGGGGGGATGCTTCACTCACTGTGATCCTATTGCTGCTACTCATATGAGGAGAGATTGCAATCCTGGGGAGAGCAGGAATAAGAAAGCCCTTTCAGGATGAGCAGAGCCAGGCTCTGAGATGTGTGTGGGGCTCTGGAGGTGGGTTCAGGGCAGGCAGTGGAAAGGCAAAGTTCATTCCACTGCCCCAGGAAATGAGGGGAGTACCTTCTCAGGAATTTAGAAGATGAATTTTTGACAAAATAGATCTCTCCAATTCTTGCATATATCAAACGAAGGGAGGCAGGAGTGCTAAAGCACTACTGTCTGTTCTGTTTGGAGGAGAAATCGGCTGGTACTTGCAGACTTCCAGGTAGAATTTCTCTTTCCTTTTCTGCTGTGCACCCATGGCTGGTGCAGCACTGGCAGCCTCAGATCAGATCCTTTTGTTCCTGCTGTCTGCCAGCTCAGGAAGAGCAGGGCTGTGGCAGAGCAGGTTGTGGATTTTGCTCCTAGCTTGGTCCCAAGGGGATCCAGAGAAGCTGATCTCTGAAGCTACAGCAATAAATGGGATTACTGCTCTTCTTGGTGCTACTCTTGCTAGTTTGTCCTTCTCCCTCCAGCATTTCCAAATCACTCTGCTTTCCTCCTCTCAGTATTTGAATTGGTTTGTTTTGTTTTACTGTCTCTTTCTCCTCTCCACCCCCAACAGATGCAGTTTTTCCTTTTTATTCTCCAATTCTTTGCTCCTTAAGGGCTCTGCCTGGATGTACAGCCCTTCCTGAGGAGAGCTGGCACACCAGTACTGATGTTATAAATAATGTTGGCTCCTCTCCCTGCTCCTTCCCCTCCCCACATGGAGCATGATTGGCTTGATTACAGAATTTGCCCTGCTTAATATCACCAAGACAAGGAGACACCTCCAGCAGAAGCTTTCAAATATATTTACACTTTAAAAATTGAACTGAATGTTTTTTCTCCTTTGTCAGCTTCTGTATGAGATTGCGAGCTGTCCTTATGGGAAACCTTGCCTTTGAACACATTCATTGCATGGTGTATGAACACCCTGTACTCTAAAGGAAGAGTTAAAATGCCTTTTATACGCTCACTTTGACTCCCTAATTCTCTTTACAGAGCTGTGCCAGCAGCAACCTCTTTGCAAAATCTTACATGTTGTGGTTTCTAGATTCTTAATCTGTGCTCTTCTAACATTTGCAAGAAAACAATTATTGCTGTTAAGTTAAACAAGAACCAGAAAGCCCTGAGTTCTTTAAACAGAGTCAGGAAGAGCTGAATCTGTCTAAACCTTGGAGCTGGTGAATGTCAGCCTTGCAGTAATTGAACACAACATGTGATGCCAACCTGGTTAATAAACTAAAGTACTTAGGCTGACAAGCTGTAAACACATTCAACCCAGCCATGGCTCAGGGCCAGCATGTGTGCTCTGATATCTCCCATGGCTTCCAACGCCTCACACTGGCCTTGGTTCAGGTTGCAAGATTGCACTTCTGATTGTGACTCAATCTTTTGATTTTTAGGTCTTTGAAATAGCAAAAAGCACCATCCAGCTGAGAAGAGGGAACACCAGGATCTTACAGGTGTGAGATACCTGCGTAACTTACTGTAGCCTGCTTTCTACCTTCCTTATTGTTTTGGGGGTTTTTAAATGTAATTCATGAGGAGTGGCAGCAAAGCACTGATTTCGTACTTGCTTGTTCAGACCTGGCTGGGTGCTGGGTCCTCACAGTACCCATGGCAGGGAGACAGGAATGCTCTGGCTGCTGCCCTGGTACAGTCCTGAAAGATTTATTCTGAAACACGTGGGTAGAGAGGTAGCCAAAAGATGGAAGGGCAGTGGAGAAAAGCTAGGCAGGGATGCTGGCATCAAAGAGGCAGGGACAGTCAGAGCATGAAATACTAGTCAGACTTGTAAAAGTGGAAAACAGGCTAACCAAGCTGGGTAGGAAGCATGGGATGGACTGCTGACCACCTGGCACTCCCTGCTGAGTGGTTAGAGTTTGCCAATACAGGCTGCTCCCACTTCCTGCTGGTTAATAGGTGTATTTTCCTCATCCACTGTGGTCTGGTAGATGTGGTAGCAGCTCCTCTGCTTGCCACAAGCAGCTCAAAGATTTCAGAGTGCTGCCTTCTTGCCAGGGTAGGGGAAAGGAGTCCTCAGCCTTGGCAGGTCTCCCTGTACTGATGGGGAGCTTGATACCAAAGCCTAGGATGTTTCCTCTTAACTGTCCTGGCTGGAGTGTGGGAGCAGAGGGGTAGTGAGGCTCTTGTAGCAGAAATGCCCTTGGCACTGGGGGCATCACATCTTGTCTGCTCCAAGGGTGGAGTGGGAGGACAGTCCCTGAATCCCTGCCTGCTCACTGCTGTCCTGTTCTGGGTGAGCAGGTGAGCCTGTTCCCAGGTCTGTAAGTGAGGAATGTTATAATACCAAATAATAAACTTACTCCTCTTCCTCCTGATTTTGGCACCAAGTGAATTTCTGAGTCTTGGAGTATATTTCATAACAAGTATGACTTAAAAAGCAGCCTGAGGCTGAAGAAGCACAGGGGCTGTTTTCCAGATGTTCATCGTGCTCTGTGCAGCCCCAGCTGCCATTGTGAGCAAAGGCCTCCCTCAGCAGGAGCTCTTGTCAGGACAGAGCTCCTGGGAGGGAACAGGGGCAGCAGCACAATGCACACAGCAGCGCCCCAGTGCTGCATTGATCCTTGACACAGCAGGAGCAGGGAATCAGCTTTTCACACAGGAGGAAGCTGTATGTAAATCTGAGGTATTGCATTGGCGATCTTGTAATGTGCCCTGTGATTGTTGGTTAAACTCCCCTGAGGGTTTCTTCAGCAATTGCTGCACAGAGCATAAAGGAGCCAGGCCCTGCCCTGTGTCCTGGCTGGCTGTGGCCAAGGCTGGACTTTTGCAAGCATCACACTTGGAAAAATGTTCCTGTTAAGAAAGGTTTAGGACAAAATTGTGGACTTTGCACACTAGCCTTGTGGTAATGGCCAGGAAGGAAGGCCTGCAGTGTGTCCTGGGAGATGTTTGTCGCTGAAAGCACGTCTCTTTTAATGGGAGGGAATTAACATTCTGGCAGAAAATGCTGTCTCCGTCAGCTGCCGGTGCTCAGCAAGAACTGGCTTGTAAATTAAGGCTTTTGCTTGTGAAGAGGAAAACCGTTCTCAGTGCTGTAAGGAAAACTGTCGTGCCACTGTTGTGATGAGGAAGTTTAAGTCATTTAAATAACTTATCATTGTGTGCTGCTCTTTACAGATGTTACAAACGTACCCAGCTGGTTTTTAAATCCTCACCACCTCCAAGTGAACCTGGTAAAGATAATTATAGTGCTGTGTCAATATTGACCAGTTACCTCATCCCCAGCAGCGGGCAATTTGGAGCACTGTTAGTTTTTCTCAATGCTTCTTTGTGTAGGTGCACTTTTTCTTTTGTAAGTGTTGTAAGAAATCTTCAGAAACGAAGAGCAATTGTGTTTTTCTTGCACCAGGGCTGCCACTTCCCTTCCTCTTGGATGAGGGCAATCTTTGTTAAACATCTTGGGGCCGCCTGTCTTGATTATGTGTGTGTACTGTGCCTTACAAAATGGTCCATGAGCTGGACATCCAGGCACTCCCAGGACAGAAACCATAAGAAATGGTCATTGCTGTGTTGAATATTTCTGTGATGGTCACGTGGGTGCTCTGTAGATGCACAAAGTCTGGTGCAGTGTTCATTTTACCATGTAGTTTGTCACTGGTATTTTTCTGAAATCTTCTGAACACTGACTGCTGAATTACAAATTTCTGCCTTCTTTGAGATACCTTTTCAAGACTGTAAAAGGCTCTGCGGTTCTTACTGAACGTTACCAAAGGGTGGGATGCAAAGAGAAGTTCTTCTTTCCATGTAGTACATAACGTGTGTGTAAATCTTACTCATTTCCTTAGAACAGCTTCTGTCTGCCACTTTTATTTAAGAGGTGATGGTGGTATTTGACACCTCACAAAATTTTTATGAAGTATTTGCTGCAAGTCTTTAAGGCTAGAATACAGCTTGTGAAATTTAATGAAACTGTTCAAAAATCAGGATGGTTATTGATGAGACAGAATCCAGAAATATCTGGGAGCGTGAGGATCTGTTTCTTTCTTTGTGTTGTACGTAGGCTCAAAGTCACACTCAGGATGTGATAGTTCCTACAAGCTGAACTATAGCCCAGGTACCTCATCTGTACATTTGGAAAGGACCCTAAACTAAGTGGAGCTTTTTGGGGGGCAGCTATAGGGCTGTATGTTCAGTCACTAGAGTGGAGTGCACTACTCTGTTTCCTGGTCTTCCCACTGTGAAATCAAAAGCTGAAGATCCCTCTGGATATTAAGAGTAGGATGGAGCCCCAAAAATCCTACCCAAATCCCTTGAAAAGTATGTACCCTTTCAGAGCCAGCTTCTGACTCTATTCTTAGAGACATTTAACAACATAAAAAGGTTGCAAGAATTGTAAAATGCTATTTCTGTGAATGACGGAAATAAAAAGAACTGCAATAGGACTCTGTAAAAGGGGGATGTTTCTCATTATTTGTAACCTTCCTTGCTTGACCAAAGACTTCGAAAGTTTTTGGAAACATTCAGTTTCTCTTTATCAGGTTAAACACTTTTTCAGGTAACAGTTTTGAGAGGAAGGATAGTTGAAATTCAACAGAAGGGATTACTGCTTCTCTTAACACTTCATGCTAGTCTTCTCCATTAGTCCATGAATGTATTTATGTGGGGTTTTTTTCCTCCCTCTCTTTCTTTGGTTGTTTTGGTTAAGAACTTCAAGGACTCCCAGTAAGAAAATCAGCATGTGCATTCCAAGCCATGCTGATCATTCTACCCTCTCACTAAAAATAGTCACTGTGCCATCTGGGACTGAAAAATAATTTAGGGAATAGCAGAGAGTGGTAGAAGAACAGCCCTGAGGAGCCAGGTCAGGCTGTGGCCGTGGTGTGTCCGTACACACTTGGGAAGGTGCCGGGGAGTGATCGTGTCTGCTCACAGAAACATAGCTTAGGAGAGCTCCTGTGGGAGGGGGGAAGCATTGCACAGAACGAGGGTCCTAAGATTTGTTTGAGGATGAATTCTGAATTTTTAAGTTCCATATTTTGAATTTCGTGGAGAGATCTGGGCACCTAATTGAGGCATCACAGTTGGACGACTAAAGCTAACACCTGCAAATAATCTAAGTGGCATCAGTTGCCACACTGGTAATTCATGCTGGTAAATAAAAATTTCTTTAATGTTTTATGTTTGCATATTTCTAGAAACAAGATGCTGAGCACAGGTGGATTTTTTTGTTTGGTTTTTAGTCTGAAAATAAACAAAAAACCCAAAGTATGCTCTGGTCAACTGAATGGGCTTTTACTTTCCATCCTCATTCTTGGATTTTTTTCTTCCTTCTCCCCACAACCACCTTCTTTATTTTTTTTAATTTTTTTTTTTTCCTCTCTAACAACTTCTTTGTAGAGTGAGCCAGACCTGGAGAAAGGCCTGGAGATGAGAAAATGGGTCCTGTCAGGAATCTTAGCCAGTGAGGAAACCTACCTGAGCCACCTGGAGGCCCTGCTGCTGGTAAGTGCTGGGGACAGATGCCAGTTCAAACACTGGTACTTGAATTTTCGCTGGTGCTTTCATCCAGTGTTTCCCTGAAGTTCACATGCGGTGGGTTACAAATTGCTGGGTGCAAAAGGTACCTGTTACTCCTCCAGTAGAGAGAGAGGCTTAATGGAAGGACTGGCTATGGCACAGTTAGGGAGTTGTTAGTGTGGCAGTATCCAGGAGCTCTGTCTTTAAGTATTCTGTGCTAATTATTACACAGGTTGCTGTACAGTTGGACAGAGATTAAGGAAATGGAGTGCAAAGGGATTTTAATTGCAGCATTAATACCCAGGGAAAATCTACCTACCGGGGTGGCTGATCCCTATGAGAGAACTTGTTCATGTCTAGTTTTCATGAGTTGTGTGAATGCAAATATCACTTACGAATGGGATGAAAAATAACTCTATGGAAGGATATGTTGCAGTGTGGCAAAGGTGAATGTTCATGGTTTGCATGATAATGTTTTCCTTCTTTCCTCATTTCAGCCTATGAAGCCTTTGAAAGCCGCTGCCACCACCTCGCAGCCTGTGCTGACCAGTCAGCAGATTGAGACAATATTCTTCAAAGTGCCTGAGCTCTATGAGATCCACAAAGAATTCTATGATGGGCTCTTTCCCCGAGTGCAGCAGTGGAGTCACCAGCAACGTGTTGGGGACCTCTTCCAAAAATTGGTGAGTCAGCTGCCATCACTAAAGGGTCTGGTACCTTCTCAGGCCCATCTCACGGGAGCTGGAGGTTCCCTTTGGTTACTGCACGGACCAAAGGGATCAAAGTCTGTGGCTGGAATAGATGAGAGATTTCTCACCTTCTCACTTCACCACTGCAGTGGAGGCCCTACAGCAAAAGTGGCTCTTTCATTGTCTTTAATTAAAGACTGCAGCAAGCTGTGGTGGTAAAATAAATACAGTTTCACATAAACGTTGAATCTCCAGGGTTTCTGCAATGTCCTCAAAGCATTTCCTTTAGAGGAAGATGGGAGAGTGGCATTATTACGAAGTGAACTTTTTAACATGGGCAGTGAGTGTTCCTCATTGCTGTTGAACTCCCTCACACATTCTTCCTTCTCTCTCTGGTGCTTTGCTCTACCTTGTGCTGAGTTATGGTCATCACCTTTGGCTTTGCTTTCCTGCCACCATCCTGGCCTTTGTGTTCCCCTTGCTGTTATGCTGATGCAGTCAACCTGCAGCTGAGAATCCTCCAAGCAACCTCAACAAAATCCTCTCAGTGCAGAACAGGACAAAGACATATACAGCATATTCCTGAGGCTGAATTAAAATTGCTGAGTTTCCGAGCCAGATGACAAATTGTTTGCATTCTAGGAGGTTTTTTCGGCCCCTTTAGCCTCTCCCCTAGCATGTGCAGAGAACAGAGGATTAAAGGAGCTGTTTTTTCCTTTTTAGAAAAGAAGCTCTGCATTCCTGAGGTGCCTCTGATTCTCAGGGTAGGAGTGACATTCCAGTGAGGGGTTTATTGGCTGGGGAGTGTGCGTTGCCAGGGTCGATCAATTGTTAGCAGCTGTGTAGCCCAGCATCAGCCCATCCCCTATGGAGCAGGGGGAGCTGGCTTGGAAGATGATGTTTTCTGTACATGCCAGCAGCTCAAGATGAAAATACAGGAATCTGCTTTTCACTGCCAGCATGTTTTAGCCAGGAGGGGTCAAGTGGGTGCCTTGGTGAGTAGTTCATGGTATGCAATTTGAGCAGCTAGTTTGAGAGGACAAAGCCAGCTGCTGCTGGGTGCTGAAGCAGACACAGAAGGCTGCTGGAAGTGGCAGCCTCACAAGCTGCACTGGATGTGTGGTGCAGCAATGGCAATGGCAATGGCACTAATCGGAGAAAACCTGTACGTATTCCTTGGCAGGGGTGTCCAGCAACCCTCTGCTCACTGTACAGCTACTTCAGGCTTTTTTTCACACCATTTCTTGCTGCTGGCTGATCTCGGGTGCAGGAGGTCAGCCTTTCCAGCACTCTGCTCTTCAATTTCCCTGATTTTTCTGCATTTGTGACAGAATTGTTGATTTTGTTGGATTAGCATCAGAAACAAAGGAACAAATTGCCCTAGTGCAGGAGGCTTTGAGCTGGCACAGCATTTTCAGTTTCAGGTGGTTTGGTACAGCATCGGTGGGAATTGCAAACTCTTTGCTGGATGAGATAAAGCTAATAATTCTTGGCAGGCATTGGGAAGCAACTAGATGAGAGAGACTGCAAGAACATCAGGCATTAAAAGGCATCTATAGTGGATGTACATCAGATCTTTTGGAGCAGACTGTTTACTCGTGGTCATGTCATGCAGTCTGATGATAAACACTGAAATACTTGTTATTATCCAGATGTCCCTGGGGACATTAATTTTCTGTACTCTCATGCAAAAACCGGCACAGTAGATTGAAGTTAAAGATAGTGGATGCAAAGAGTTTTAGAATTTCATGTGTTCTGGCACAACGTACACTCTATTTGCAACATCAAATTGACTGTTATTACACCTTTTCCTGTTGAGGAAAAGAAAATATGTCAGGCATGTGGGAGTGAAATACGCTTCTCATTTTTGGGGAATATATTGTACATATTTTTTTTTAGCTAGAAAGGAAACTCTTTAGAGATGTTTTTAGAAATGAAGAAATATTTAGCAAACATCCTCACTGATAGGCTTCAGAAATAAAAAAAGAATTATCTGAAAGCCAGCTATTTCTACCGACTCTTGTTTCATTTTCAGTGTGTTCTTTTTAATTGAAAACCAGAAAAATTAAACCAACATGAAAATGGTGTGTGAGCATTATTGCTTTGATTGGAAGATCAGTTTTTATTGAAAAAGATGTCTTTGTGATGGCACATTCAGAGGAGGAAAATGAAAGCTTAGACTGTTCAGGAGTTGCAGGAAGTGAAAGAACCACATAGGAACAGAGAAACTATAAAGCTCTGCCATGTTATCTGCTATCATCCAAATGTGAATGTAATAAGCCCTGCAAATGGTCAGTCATTCTGACAGCAGCATCTTCACAGGATTGTGCCCCAGTGGCAAATACAGATTTCATTCTCTCCACGCTGCTGGGGTCATCTGTGGTACAGGCGAGCACAGTTTTCTTCAGCTTCAGTCATAACTGTGTAATTTTGTATGAAGGTTGAGATTGGTTTCTAGTCTTTCAGTAAAATATGACCTAGGGAATAGCTCACTGTTTCTCAGCCTCTGTCAGCTAAGTTTGTGCAGGGAATGTTGTCCTGAGAGTGGCTTTTTCTCTTCCATCGCCTCCTGTACAAAGCTCCCCAGAGGATGGGGAGCACAATGGTTATGAGCAGGAGAGAGAAGGAGCACTGGCTGCGGGGAAGTTCCCAGCTCTGCCTCTTGCACATGTCGGGCAGAAGGGTCAGGGAAGGTGCAGAAGTGATGAGGTGAGTGCAGCCCTCCTGGCAACGTCTCCTTGCTGCACCCTTGGCTGCTGCCCAGCCCTTGCAGGCTCAGGCTGCCGAGGTGTTCCCAGCCCAACCTGGCGGCTCTGCAGCACAAAGCCAGCTCTGCAATCCAGACAAGCTTGGAGGCTACCCAGGGATTTCCCAGGCTGGATCTGGTGTTCTCTGGTATGAATATGGCTGCAGTTCCTAAGTCAGCAAATGGGATCAGTGCTAAGACTCTGTGATAATAATGACTTATTACTGCACTCTGAGGCCTATTCCATCATCTTCTGGACCAATTCCATATTCCTTCTGCTTGAAAAACTGTCATTTTCTGTCACCTAGTGCCCCAGTCACGGCCATCCAAACAGATTGTGCTCTGGATCTCTCTTCTGTATTTTCAGCACTCTGCTGCCCTTATAGTAATAGTTTACTAATGCAGATATGGGTAATATCTGGGTTTGATTTAGTATATCAATCATGCAAAAGCCAGCAAGTAGCTTACTGGGGTCACATTTGTGCTGTTGGGCTGAATCGTTCCTCTCTGATTCATGTGTTGTGGCAAAAAGGCAGCAGCTCCAGTTACATCAATGAGCTGCAATATTAACAGATACTAATCTGGCAGTTCAGAAGGGAAAAATAGATGTCAGTAATAAGGATGTGTCATTCTTGTAGGCTTTCATATTCTTCACAAATAAACTTGTTCAGCACAGGGTGGAACTGGGTGCATGGGGGCACCAGTGCTGGTTAGACCAAGTTGACAGGTCAGAGAGCATTCTGGGCCTGCTCGGCATTCGCTGCAGTTCTTTGGTGTGAAGGAACATGGCCTGATCATTAGATACCAAGGCTGGCCATCCCAAACTGCCTTCTTCCCCAGCATTTATTTGATTTTGTTTTGCTTCCTGCAGGCCAGCCAGCTGGGAGTGTACCGGGCCTTTGTGGATAACTATGAAGTTGCTATGGAGACAGCAGAGAAATGCTGCCAAGCCAATGCTCAGTTTGCTGAAATCTCTGAGGTAATGTCACAGTGTTCAGACACGAGTGTCTGGGTCTGACTAATACCCTGCCATGTCATTCCTGTCTATTCTCCAAGTACCTCTGCAGCCCTGACTTCTGGAGGAATTGTGAGCTCCCAGAGGCCCTGCTTCAGCTCCTGCTCTTACACTCATTTGTACCTTGGGCTGGGCACAGACACAGCCTTTGTGTGCTGTCCCCACCCAGGGAATCTGGTAAAAGCCGGCATTGTATTGAACTTCTCCAGCTCTGTGCTACCTTCATGCATTTCTAGAAGGGAAAGCTGTGTGTGAGTTTCTCAAATGTTTCTCTTGCTAATGATGATTCTGGCTGTGGTGTAAAAGCCATCCTTAATGGCTTGCACTGTGGCTGTCAGTGGAATTGCAGGCTTCACTGGTGTGGAGAAGAGAGGCAAGTGTGTCAGCCATAAATCTATAATATTATTCTTCGGCCTGCTCTGATTTCCTCCCTGTCAGAGGAATACCTGTGTCAAAGCATTTTGAATACTTTTTCAGCTTCCCAGACCACCAGCTTTCCCTGCAGTGCAGGGTCTCATTCACTCTTTCTAATGCAGTGATTGTTTCTTGAAGAACTCAGTTGCCAAGAAAACATGAATTTCATATGTGTCTCCTTAAAAACAACCCGATAAATAATCAGAGCTGAATAATATGAGGGGCATTAAGTGCTTTGAGAAAACTCCTGAGAACATTCTATATCTCATGTCCCTTGAGACTTTTATGATAAAGAGGTAAAATACAATCCCTCTGTTTTGCTGTTTCTGAAGAATGATTCTGAGATCATGCCAGCATCTACTGTATTTGGAATGACGATGATGGTACTTTTGCCTTTGTGTCCTGGTGAGGATTTTGGAACTAAGCACATTAATGCACGTCATGGCCCACGGCAAAGAGCAGAGTCACAGACAAGTGTTCCTTTGCTGCTGTGAAAGAACTGACTTGTCCAAGGTCACCCAGCTCTGAGTACAGGAATAAGAAGTATAACCTGGGGGTACTGAATCCCAGTCCTGTACTTCATTTATTGGTGCTGGGACAGTGGCTGTGTCCTTGTGGACGTCGTTCTTCTGCAGGTGTTTTAAAAACTCCCTCATCCCTGTTGCTGTAGGTGATTTTCCTGCTTTGCTGCACCTCTATTGACAGGTGCTCCTAAGAACATTGCTTAATATTTGAGATGTGTGGGTGCCTGTGACATGGCAGTGGTGGATTTACCAAGAAGAAAAGCACATTTTTCCATCACTGACTTAAACTGTGATAGGGCTGTCCTCCTTTCACACTTAGGCCCTCCCCTGGAGGAGCAGATAGTCTGTTGTGTTCCCATTTGATATTTCAAGGTGATTGACCATCTGCTACGTGGGTTTTCTTTTTCTTTTAGAATCTAAAGGCCAGAAGCACAAAGGAATCTAAAGATCAGACGACGAAAAATTCCTTGGAAAGTGAGTGATCCATGCAGAGGAGACTGGTCTGTCAGGACTGTGTGGAGGTGGTTGCCAAACCTCCACTCTCCCTTTTTCTTTTTGAATGGTGGAAGGCTGTGGAGTCTGCAGACTCTACCTGGGGAGTCAGTTCCCTTTTGCTAGGTAGCAGAGCTCATGCAGAGTAGGCTGCATGCATGGGGAAGTGCCCCCTGGCTTAAAACCTCGTCAGTGCCTTTGGGTGAAACCAGCCCAACCACAGGACTGCTGCGATTTTAGGAGAACATCTGCTACCCAGTGATAGCACAAACACAACCCCAGCAGTGATGGTTTTATGGGGGCATTTAGAGAGCTTGGTCAAGATGAGGTTCCACAAGTGCTTGTGTCTATGCACATGAGTAAAAGACAAACTATGTTAGAAGAAGCTTCCATACTCACTCTTTCTTATATTCCTGCTGCTTTTTTTTCACAGCTCTGTTGTACAAGCCAGTGGATCGAGTGACTCGCAGCACACTTGTCTTGCATGTAAGTATCTGAAGGGTAGTTTTCAAACTTTAGACCCCTTTCCTATTTTCTTTGACCTTCAGATTTTCCATGGAGCTGCAGGACTGCAAAAAGCCCTGTCATGCTGCAAAAGAGCCTCTTCCCTTTAGACTAAGGAGATGGAGTCCACAGGTAGGATGCTGCCATCTCTTCAGTGGCGTCACCAAGAAATGCAGAGTATTACTATCCTCTAGACATAAAGCCTAGCTCTAATCTGTATGAAGAAGCTGGACCATCTTGTCCTACAGCTCTAATTAGGGGCCCTTGAGCCCTTCTGCTCTCCAGTGCTGCTCATGGTTGTGTTCTCTGTGTTCCTGCTGTCAGGATTTGCTCAAGCACACTCCAGTGAGCCACCCTGACCATCCACTGCTGCAGGATGCTCTGCGGATCTCACAGAACTTCCTCTCCAGCATCAATGAGGAGATCACTCCTCGCCGGCAATCCATGACTGTAAAGAAAGGGGAGGTGAGTCTTCCTGCTCTCGTTATTTTCTCAGTTTCTAAATACTGGTTGTATCTTTTCTGTAGAGCTGACTAGGAAGTTATGCTGTTAATCTGTTTGTTGCTAAGATACAGTTTATGCAGTGTCCTTGTTCTCTAAAGGATGTGGTACAGCTCCCTCTGTTTTCTGTTCAGAAAACAATTTGGAAACGGAGAGGAAAAGTATGATTAGTGTTTTGTCCTTAGCATTGTTATAATCATTTGTCATACATAATTTCTATGATGCACATTGCTATGCACTAAATGGATTTGTATTTTTGCAACCTGAAACCAAATGGGAAGCCTGGGAGGAGAAAAAGGTGAGGAAACATCAGAAATCATGGAAGATTAGGAAAAGCTGTTCTCCAGAATCTTCATTTTCACCATAAAATTAATTTTCTGCATCCTTATTTCTAAAAAAGAGTTTGTAAATGTGACTGGAAAGCAAAATAAATAGAATGAGCTGGGAAAGCCAGGGAGGTGACTGACTCCTAAGAGTGTAATATAACCCTTCTCAGCTCTGTTAGGAGCTGGACTGCACCCAGAAAGGTCCAAGATGTGCAGATCCTTCACATGCATCAGTGTTGCACAAGGAGGCCACAGGGCTACTCTGTGGTGGAGTCCTGCGTTTCTCAATGGCTTGATTCAGCTGCCTCATAATCCCATTAGAAAGGGGTTCAGTCCCTCCTGATGAAGAAAAGTCAGGACAGGCAGAAGTGTTGAGAGAGAGAAGGATGTAGGAGATTGGACAAAGAGAGGTGCAGCTCAGTTAGTAAATGTGTAAGAGGAACTGTGGCAGCATTCCAGACATGGGCTGATCAGCAGTGACCCAAATTACTCTGTACAAAAGCATCTCTTACAAAGCCCATGAGATTGTTAAGATACCATGAACCTTCATGATTTATTCCCAAATCCTGACAGCTAAACATGCTAGCTTTTAGCTGTTAAACTGATTTTCAGCTGACAAAAGATTTGCTGGAAGCTGCAGTACTGGGAATTTGGTACACTTTGTCCTGGAAGTCTTGCTCATTGTCTCATTTTGTGAACTCTCTCAGTTTGCAGCTGAGAAAAGAAGAGGAGGGGTTAAGCAGTTGGAGGCTGAGGTAGAAGCTCTGATATCAGACATCAGTCACCAGTACCTCAGTGATGGTGGATGGCCTCGTTAAAGTGGCTGCTGATTGAGTCATAGCAGAAAGCCAGGCTAGAATGCCCCTCGCAGGGGAGGGAGCATTTTGTGTTCTCTGCTTGTCTGTCAGCATCTCAATGAGGGATGCAGGCTTTGAAAAGTGTCATGCAGAATCCTAATGAGGTGCCAGAGCCCAGGCAGAGGGGCAGGCTCAGGAGGATGATCCTGGTGATTGCTTTTTGGAGCAATGTGTTTGTCAGATCTTAGAAAGCAGGAAGGGAGGCACAGCAGGATGGGGCTTAGCAGGCTTGTTCACACTCTCAGTGGTCCTGCAGTGACTGCAGGTATGATGTAGGGAAGGGAGCAAGAGGACATACCCGAGGAGAGGGCTGTGGGTGTGCTGGGGGGACTGGGAACCCTTTGTGCCCTCCCTCACTGCACACAGCTTTTACTGAGCCCAGGGAAGAAAAGGACTTGCTTTCCACTCTGGGAGTCTGACCGTGAATATTTTCTTTAGTCATTTGGCACCAGTATCCCACTTTTATCAAAGCAGTAGTGCCCCAGTTGAACCCCTCTGTGTCCTGAGAGTAGGTGTGTTCACTCTCCATGTAGTAATCCAGAGACACAAATCTGCTCCTAGCTACTCTGTGTGGGTTAGTGATAGCTGTTCATTCCTACAAGCTGCTCAGCTTGGGGTCATAGCTGGGTTTTGTTTATGCCTGTAAATCTTTCCTTTTCTACTTATCCTTTCCTCCCACTCGACTTGCTGGTGCTTCCCCCGGGGTGACAGGACAGCGTGTGGATTGCATCTCCTAATTGACTGCTCTCAATGCATAATGCATTTTTTATTTTAATGAATCACCAGCTTGCTTTGATGGCTTTTTTTCATTATTTGTCTTCCTCCCATTGAAATTTCCTTGGTGGAAAGGAATGCGGGTAAAACAGCATTTTCCCCTCATGTATTGCTTAGGTGCTGATCTCAGTTATCTTTTTTTCCCAGTCTTTGCCTTTTATGTGGAATATTTTTTCCCTTTGAGTGCATTGTGGGGAGGAATCAAATCTCCTTTGCCAGCCTCTTGCTCCAGCTCTTTTTTTCACGATTGCTTTGAACTGGGGAAAGCAGCCAGTTGTTAATCTCCCTTGTGACTGCTAAGGAGGGGAGTGCAGGTCAGGAGAGAGTACAGGCTCATCAGCACTGTGTTCTTCTCTTCTGCAGAGGTGATTCCCTGCTTTGGGATCTGTGACTCAGCCTGACCTGCCTGCTGGCTCCCTGCGTGGTGCCAGGTGCCTGTCCTGCACTCCAGCCCCCTGGTTCTGCTGGGCTCCATAGGCTTTGTTCTAATCTAGACCTATGCATAGGAACTGGAAGGTTTCTGTCATGTGGTTTAATTTGCTGGGCTGGGTGAGTATTTTAGGTAGTACAAAGAGATGGGAACAAAGGGAGTAAAATCCCTCACTAGAGAGACAGAAAGAGCTGCAGCAGGGAAGGCAATATTGGTGGATTGAGCCTATGAAGAGAGAGTTTGGTCCTTACTGACTGTGGCAGACTTTGCTGAGGGCCACGGTACAGAGGAGCCAGGACAGCCGCAGCCCCAGCCTGGCAACACAGGGGAGCCAGGGGGGCTTCTCTGGCCTTTTGGGTCTGTTTCCATTCAGCTTGATCTACTACATTCTCTTGCTCCCTTCTTTTCTTCCCATCTTTCTACTTTCATAGTGTTACCACTTTTTACTGTTTTTTAATGATTTATCTACAGGTATCCACTTTGTTAACCCTCTAAATAACCAAGCAAATGCATGGAGGGGAAAGGGGGTCTTAGTAGCCCTGTGCGTTGTGACTTGAAACCTGAGTGGTGGGCAGTCACCCACCCCTTGGGACCATGGAACAGGCATCTTCCTTGTCACTGCTGATCCTTCTGCACCACTATTGTCTTGGTTTAAATAGGGAATGAGGTTAAGGTTCTGTTGGGGATGGTGCCTTGGGGAAGAAGGAAAACAAATGCTTTGGGATGAAGGGTGTGCCACTGTTATGTGCAGAAGGAGGACAGTAATAACCTTCTCTAGTCTTATTAACAGAGCAGCTCTAGGTACTTCATGTTGGGTTTTTTTCAGCTAAGCCCAGATGCAAATGGCTGTAGTGCTTGTGTCTTTCCCTGCCAGAAGTTAAGGCTGGTGTTTCCAGCTAATTCAGTCCATTTGTGCAAAGCAGGAATTAATGAAACTGCAAAAAATTGCAGAGTTCACTTGGGAGGTGGTGGTTCATTTCTTGACTGCTGCTCTTCTCATGCTCTTTGCAGAGTGCTGTTCCAGGGCAGTTCTGACCAACCTGAGTGTGGTGGCTGCCACTCTGCCTTGCCGTGGCCGTACACTCCCACCCTCTCTGAAGTGTTCATACTGATGTTTGTGTGATCCCACAGTGGCATGGAGGAATAATGGAACCTGGAGTTTTGGGTCATTGCTGGCGGAGTGGCTTTGTCTCTGGTCTCATCAGCACCAGTCCAGACACAAGGGAACTGACAGGCAGCTTTTTCTGGGATCAAGCCCAGTAGATCACATCACAGATCAGCTTGTGCTATGGTACACCTTTGCCCTTGCCCTGGAGAGAAGAGGCTGCTTGGCAAGCTGCTCTACCATGTTTCCAAATATGGTGTTAAACTGCAGTTGAGGGACTGGGTATCATTGCCTTAGGCTTCTGTTTAACTTCATAGAGACTAAGTGTGCTAGAGAAGGGAAAGGACAAAGGACACGTGCAGGGGAGCAGAAGTGCAAACCGAAACCTCTGAAAAGCTGGAAGCGAAGCTTACAGCCATGCACAGCGTGGCGCCTGGTGCCTACTGCTCCTGGAGGCCTTGGGCAGATGTTGGCAAGAGAGCACTCAGAAATTACCTTGGCTGCTTCACGCTCTGTCGTACAGCTGGGTCCAGAGAGTTCCTGGTGACAGGAGCTTTGGGAAGAAGAAAGAGGCTATTAAAATGCTCAAAGAGCAGCCAGTTTAACTCCCTAAGCAGAGCATCCCTTCTTCTTTTTTGTTTTTTTTTTTTTTGCAATGCTGGTCTTGCAACACACGCACACACACGAGGAATCATTTTCTTCCTACACTCTGCAGAAAGCCAAACCACCTCTTCCTCACTGACATGTGCCAATACCCATCTCCTGGTTTTCCCCTCCTCCCTCTGCCTCACACATGTCCCAGCCCTTGCCGGGGCTCTCACCCACGCACGCTGCAGGCCTCTGCTGTCACCACATCAGATGAGCTCTTTCCTCGGCACACAAACAGGGAGATGGCCTTTTGTACAGCTGTGGGTCTGGTTGAGTAGGTTTTTCAATTCCACTTTTTGTAATGTATCTCAGACAAGCTGGCCACACTTCCTGGAGTTAATCAGTCTGTGACAGCAGGAGGATTTATCATATGCAAACAGCACAAAAACACTGTAGGATGAATAGATGAGCACACAGGTAGTCGTGAGCTTGGTAGCAGAGGAGGGGAAGATGCTCAGTGACAGAGGTAAGAGGAGGAGGAGGACAACAATAGGCAATCTAAAGAGGAAAACCAAGCACTGGAAAAGGTACAGGGAGAGCTCTTTTGTTCAGGGCACTGAGGTGGGTGGGAGAAGAAGCAGATGAAAACATGCAAAGAAAAGCAGGGCCTGGAAAAGAGACTTGGAACTTAAATTGCACCAGTACATGAGTTTTACAAGAGCCACTGAAGGTATCAGTACAGGCCTTGTGTGAGAGATTAAAGATGATCCTAAATCACTCTATTATGATACAAAATTGGGACTTTTCCCCCACACTTCCTGGAACATCTTTCTGTAGCTGAGCTGAGCTCATGTGCTGGACACCTGACAGTCTTGGGGGCTGTCTGTGGAAGAGAGGGAGTCACTGTCACTCTCCTGCCACTGCCTCCCTATCACCCTAATCTTATGTTCTCTTGGATGTTTATTTGGTGTTTCTGTAGTCTGTGTAATTTCAGGGTATTTTAGAAAACCTTCAGCACCTTTGGTAACCTTAACAAACAAGAGTAACTCTGGGAACAAGGTAGAGAGATGGTTTCCCACACGTGAGCTATTGTATGTCATGTACAGCAGGATCACCCAGCCAAAAGACCTTGTGTTTCAGGAGACTCTGTTTAACAAGAGGTAACCAAGCTGTTGGTGGCCCTGGGTGAGAGGAGTTGACCAAAGTGTTGGTTCCAAAACGGCAGAGCTGAGGTGGCACAGCCCTCTGAGTGGCACAAGCCCCAACTGAGGGAGCTGCTGCCTCCCCCAGAGTGGGAAAGGATGGGCTGACTCATTTCAGGAGGTCCAGGAAGGTGCCCTTTGCTCCCACACCATGGGGTTTGGCAGGGATCTGGTAAGCCATTGGGAAATCCTTTTATTGTTTCCCTCTGACCTGCTGAACCACCCGGCAAGATGACTCATTTGCAGCAAAGGATGTGCCCCTTTGCTGGAAGTGCCCCTCCTCAGCACCACGGATGCTGAGCAGCCTGGGGCATGCCTGTTGCGCCCAGCCCTAATGAAAGTCCTCTTTTCCAAGGAAAGCTGGTAGTGAGGTGAGATTTTCTGACTTGATCCGCAAATGTTTTCTCCTGTACTCTCCTCCCCAGATCCTTGATTGCTCTTGTGGCAGTTCACCCCTGCTGCTTTCTGGAGGGAGACTTTCCCAACTAGCTCTCATGAGCAAGAAGATACGAAGAATGAAAGGCCTGGGAAATTCAGTGTTTCCCTCTTTCCCTCTGACTGACTGGAATATATCCCTTTCACCTATTTCCTTCTGTTCGATGCAAACTTAGGAAGTACAGGCTTGTCCTCTCCCAGCCAGCTCTCTTTGTGGGGCTTTTTGCTGCCTCAGGATTCCACTGTGTCTATGTCAATCAGAGGATTTGGTTCCCAGGAATGCTAACCCAAATAAACTCGGGGTGACCCAGTGCCACTTCAGCCCCAGGTGGGAACTGTGAAAGTTGTTGAGTCATTTGGCATGGGATGGCTGAGCTTTCTGCTCAGGATCTGGGGAGATGTGTTCTCAGCAGGGGGCTGGGCTGAGGCCCTGGCTCATCTCACACACTGCCATTGCCTGGCAAAGGTGGACAGGTCAGATCGGGACTGTGCCATGTTCCTGCCAGGCAGGGAAAGGACAGTGCCACATCCTGCTGGGTAGCAGAGATGAGTAAGCTGTGAGAACATCTTTACACCTACGAACAATGAGCAGAGGTTGAGCTGGCAGCAAGCAGCTATTCTCATTGCCCCAGAGGAGCTGAGCTGATTTGCAGTGTAATTAATATGCATCAGATCTAGAAATCCGAGATCAGGGCTTTGGCTTTCTCAGAAAATATCTTTCCCTGCTTATTATTGCTCACAAATGAAATTCTTTGCAGGAGTGGAGAGTGTTCCTGCTACTAACAACATACCTCTTCATCCTGTTTGTTTATTTATTTTCAAAGCTCAGTGTTTCTAGTTTCCTACCTGGGGTTTGCTCTCCAGGCAGGAGGGAAAGGTGTGCCCAAGTGCCCATCAGTAACAAAGGCATTAGTGCAGGCAGGAGTTCTCCCCAGAACCACTGAGGAGAAGCCAGGAGTATTCATGCGCACCTAAAAATAAACACATATGTACAGGTCTTTTTGAGCTGAATCACTGCTGGATGCCACATCTCCCTAGAGTCCTGCCCAGAGATGGTGTAACTGTCTGCCCAGGAGCAGCTTTGCTTCCTGCTATGGGTAAGGTGCAGCTTTTGCTGCTCTGCTCACAGATTTCCAGGACCTTTTGTGTAATGGAAGGCAGCACCAGGATGAGCTGCTGACACTGCTCCTTGTGCTTTCACAGGTAGCTGTGGTCCCCATGCAGCTGCAGACAGGAAAATGCAGGCTGCTAGCCCCTGTCGGGAAATGTAGGGTGCTGTGGGACTGACTGTGGAAACAAGAATTATATCTGCAAGGGCATTTCTTTGCCATGCGTTCCTTGCCATGATGCCTGCTGGGCTCAGGACTGATGTGGTTTGTTTTCATTTTGGAGAGCCAAGATGGGAAGAATGGTAGGTGGAAGGAGAGGCAGTGCAGGGGTTTATACTCCCACACCCTTGGCAGGGAATGTGTTCAGGGCTTGTTAAGTCACGGAGCAAACAGAACCCAGGGGCATCACCTGAGAAAACGGAGGCATCATTTCTGGTGTGGGTGTCCTGACCTTGCTCAGGGGAGCTGTTCTCATGGTGCTGCCCCGTGGAGACCCTTCTAGTGGGTGTGGTCCCAGTGGGGGCATCATGGCCATGGGGCAGGGCAGCAGGGACTCAGGAGTGAGTCCTGAGCGTGGGAGCATGAGTCCTGGCAGTGAGGCAGCTGGGGAGTCTGGTTAGCCCTGGACAGGGTTAGCAGAACTCTCCCATTGCCAGCCACAGTGGTGTCTAGGCAGATGTGGGATGTGTGACATGTCACTTAGTAGTGTCAGAGGAGCATCTCTTAGCTAGAATAACAAAGGAAGTACTGGTCAGGGAAGAGTTCCTTAGCATACCTTAACATGTGTGGGGAAGCTGATGGTTCCTGTTTGTACTGGCTGTGAAGTGAGGCAACACTGACAGTTAGACATATTGGTGGAAATAAAACTTGTCTGGAGTTGAAGGCCCTTATTTCTGTTTGAAAATCAGCAGGAGGTGTCTGTTCCAAGTGTGCACTTGAGTCCTGCTGATCTGGATGGCAGAGTGGAGGACCTGAGCACAGAGCCGGGCATGAAACTCCTGATGTGGTCACTGCAACCACCAGACAGCCACCTGTCTAAGTGGCAACTTTCCAGCCTTACGGCCTTTTAACTACGGAGTCCCGCCATACGGAATTAGGAAAGCAGTGCTTCTGCCTACCAATGTGAGCTCCTTCTTTAGGAGGCTGTAAAACTCCCTGGAACTAGAAGCAGGATTAAAGGTGTCAGAGTTGTGCAGCTTCTTTGCATCTTCTAGGTTTGAGGAATCTTTACATGTTATATAAAGGTTTCAATAGACACGTGGTGGGGGTACATCCAGATGGTCTTATTAAAAAGCACAGACTGATAAGGGACTCCTGAGAAGTTTGCCAGATACACATGTTCAGGAATTATCCCTTAACAGCACTTGTAGTGAAGAAGCAACAATGGCATTCAGCTGTTAATGTTGACAAAGTCGTGCTGTGCATGGGAGAGGAGGGGGTCGAGGAGGGCTTTGCTCTCCCTGCTGGGGTGGCTGAAGCTGATGCAGAGGCTGGGAAGTGTCTCAGAGAAGTGACTCTGGGAGAAGTGGTGTATGCTGCTCTCTGCTGGCTCGGGAGGGGATGATCCGCTGGCAGGGGCTTAGGGGCTCTGGTACGAAGGAGCTGGGCAGTGACTCACAACAAATCACATTCGGACTCAGGAGCAGAATGATGAAGAGAAGCCTAAAGTCTGACGCAGCACTAAGAAAGGGAGAAGATGACTGGCCCTTTCTGCCTCTGAGAGAGAGGGCTGCAGCGGGGAGCAGAGTTGACAGCAAGGAATATTTAATAGGCTTTTTTTTTTCCTCTGAATTAGACTCATTTACTGAATTTGCTCTGGTAGGAGTCATGTCTAAGGACTGTGTTGCCCCAGTGTCCAGTTTGGAGCTCGTATTGCACTGAAACATTTTTCCTGTTTTTTTCCCCAGCACCGGCAGCTGCTGAAGGACAGTTTCATGGTAGAGCTTGTGGAGGGGGCTCGCAAGCTACGTCATGTCTTTCTTTTTACTGATCTCTTCCTGTGTGCCAAGCTCAAGAAGCAGATTGGAGGGTGAGGTTTTCCTTTTGGACTTTGTGCTTTGCCCCTCAGCTGCAACAGAATCCTGGGTTTAGCCAGCGGTTTAGTTGCATGTGGATACCCCAGACCTGGGTAACCATAATCCATGAGATGTAATTATACAAGGAATGATCAGCAAGGTAGGAATATTTACTGTATGAGATCCTAAGTCCTGACGCCTAAGGAAAGATTAATTCCTCCCATCCCTGCCCTGAGCCTACCTAGGAAAGTGGGATATGCTGTAGCTGCTGGTATTGTGGACAAATGTCATTCATTTTTCTACTTCCCCTTTCTTTTAATAGGTGACATTCTTCACTTTCTTTTATGACTAAGGTTGTTAATTTTGGCTTTGCAGATACATCCTGTTACCAGTTTAACAGAAAAATGGCAAAGGTGCAGTAAACAGACTATGTGTCAACACCAAAGTGCAGCTATAAAAATAGTTTTGTTGACGTATTTCACAAATGAGGGGGGAAGAACCATTATCAATGTACTTGCTTCAAATGGGGCTTCTCTTCATTTGGTAAACGTTCTTCTTGGGGAGACCTCCCATCTTCTTGCCCTCCTCAAGCAAAAAGTTATGTCTGCCTTTTCCAAAGCACATGCTTGTAAGGAATGAACCTTCAAAGGAGTGGGACATTCCCAATAGTAGATGTTCCTGACAGTAGAGGTGAGGAGTGAATAAATGACATAAAACATTTAAAAAATGAGCTGCTGAAATCCCTGGAGAATGACAGCTATGAGTTGTAGTTTCTCTCCCCTGGTTGGGTTACATGAAGGTTTCTGTCCATTGGCTCACCTGCCCCACTGGGTCCCAGCTCAGGCAGGAGAGACATAGATTCAGATCCCAGGGGGTCGCCAGGTCAGGATGTGGCACTTGTTTAGAACTTTGCCTCACCAGAGGCTTCAAAGAGAGAGCACACAGGATGGAAAGGGTCTGCAGGAGATGGATGTGGTTTCTTAGGATGAAAAGAATGGGATAACGAAGTGAGTTGCCTTGTTATGTGCTGCACCAGCTGCTGGCCCTACTAGATTGTCTTACTGGAAAGCAGCCTTGTGCCAGACTTTTTCCACACAGGAATCACAGTAAAGCTGGGCCTCTATCTTATGCATTATAGCAGGGAAGGACTTGTGGGAAACAGGAGTGGGTGTTGCCAAACATCAGTAATAGTGAAAGGGTTGGACCTTCTGCCTTACAGAAAAAGCCAGCAATATGACTGCAAATGGTACATCCCCCTCACTGACCTCAGTTTCCAAATGGTGGATGAGTCTGAGGCAGTGCCCAATATCCCACTGGTACCTGACGAGGAACTGGATGCCATGAAGATCAAGATATCCCAGATCAAGAATGACATCCAGCGGGAAAAGGTAAAGGGGTTGTGCACTCCGTGGCTGTGCAGACATGGTATCTGTGCTGAGACAAAGTGCTGGTGGCAGCAGCTCTCTCAGGGCTGCACAGTGTGGGGAGTCAGGTTACAACAGATTGTTCAACAGTGGCTTGTGATAAGCCAGATGCTTTGCTCATCCCAGTGCACAGCTTTGATGATGTGGCCCTGTGAGGAGACAGAGACAAAAAGATGCTGTAGTTGTACCCAGCAGCTCTTCTACTCAGTGAAACTACCTATGAGCATCCATGTGGAGGGCAGGGATCTTATGCTGCAGACATGAGAAGGACTGGGAGTGCTATTTGCCAATTTCTGGCTGTTTAATTATTATCCTACCAGTGATTTTGGTCAGGAGCCATGTGCTTTTGAATTTTAGCAGGCTCAGTTATGCCTTTGAAGCTTTTTCCTAGTTCACTGATGTCAAAGCACCAGCAAATATATGGAAAACAGCAATTATGCTAACTGGACAGTCTGACATAGACATGGTGTCTCTGGCCCAGGCTTCTCTTTGCTTGCAAGGTGTGTTTTCTGAGAGTTGTTAGATCCCAGACCTTCCTGGAGCCTAAAAGAGAAATGAGTTTGAGCACTGGTGGTGTGTAGAGCAGGATATGAATAACATTGATTGTGCTGTGAGAAGATTATTCCCCACACTTCCAAAAACACAATTTTGCCTCTCAGCCCTGGCTGGCTTTCAAAGAGGGCTTCCTGGAAAAAGTAAGATATTAGGAAGAGCACTCCATGGAAGCCTTTTACTCACCAGTTGCAGGTGTCTAAGATATGTGCTTTGGTGCATTAGTGCTAAACAATACACATGGCTGGGTTTGGGACTGGATTTCATCCAGGAAAAAATGTATTTTTAGCAAACCTCTGATGAAAATGGGTCAGTGGGTAGTGAGTGGGAGAGTTCCGGGCAGCTTCTAGAGAAGTTCCACCCTTAGTTAAGGGTGCTGGGAGTGCTCTGGCTGCCCAGTGACGTGATGCTGCTGCAGCTTCTAGAACAGAAGATACAGGGTACAGCTGGGACAGTGGCCACACACCTCTGCACTTCATCTGGGACAACTGGGGTTGGGGAACAGAACCAAGTCCAAGTGTAGAGATACTGCAGGTAACACCTTTCTGAGCTGCTGGGAGCCCCGTGGATCCTGTTGACAGCATTTCTTCTGCTCTGGGTTCATTTACCTACTCACAGGGTTGAGACTCTGGGTTTCAAAATGTTAGTGTAAATGGGGGCAGATTTGGAGAATAACAGGTGTTCTATGTCTCCCTCTCTCCCACATCCTTCAGAGGGCCAATAAAGCCAGCAAGGTCATTGAGAGGTTAAAAAAGAAGCTCTCGGAGCAGGAATCTCTCCTACTGCTGATGTCTCCCAACATGGCCTTCCGGGTACACAATCGCAACGGCAAGGTGAGAATATGCCCTGTCACCCTCAGTGTCCAGAGATCAGGGGGGCTTGTGTGTATGACTGTACATGCTTCTGCACAGGGAGGGCTTTGTGGCCTCTGCTGAATGTCCTCACAGCACAGCTGAGAAATAACCATAGAAATGAATCCCCTATCTCAGCAACAGTCCTGATAGAGCAATAGGAACAGCCCTTCACCAGAGATCCCGGTCTGCAGCAGCTGTCTTCTAGACTGTCCTGTGGCTGCAAGGCTTGGCACACTCAGGGCAGTGTTGTCAGGGCTGCAGCTGCCCCTGCCAGGGTCATACTCTGCCAGGGGTATTCCCTACTCTGGCAGTGCTGTAACCTCTCACCATGGCCTTTCCATGCACGTGGCAAAGGAGTCTCAGAAGATTGTGTTACTGCTTAGTGAAAATCCATGAGCTGATCACTGCTACCTGACTGTCACTGCTTCATCAGTGTCTAGGCCTGTGCTGGAGGCTTTTGGCATTCCTGGTGCAGCTGTTGTGAGGAATAGCACAAGCTGCCATGGGAGCTGATATAGGGCCACAGCTGCCTTTGGCAGGGTGGGGCTCTGTGAGCTCTGACTGTCTGTGCTGGTAGCATGGGCTCTGCGTGCCCTGACAGAGCTGTGATGCAAGAAGAATGGCAGGAGTGTCAGCAGGACAGTGTATCCAGCAATTTGCAGTGGAGGAGGGCTGGAGCAGGCAGGCCCAGCCCTCGGTGCATCAGAGTAATGCATACCCTATTTTCTTCTGTGTTCCTGGGTAGAGTTACACATTCCTCATTTCGTCGGACTATGAAAGGGCAGAGTGGAGGGAGAACATCCGGGAGCAGCAGAAGAAATGTGAGTATCCCTCAGCTGCCATTGGTACAAGTAGTGTGATCTTAAGAGAGCAGGCATCCACAGGATGAGGTATGGGACAGGCTTCCCTGCCAAAACAGAGATCTATGTTGAAATCCACAGCACATTATCAATGTCTTCTGTCGGAGGCTGTTTGGGGGACTTTTGCCGTCAGCAACATGGGGAGTGTGTAGGGAGAGCACTTAGTAAGTTAATATGTGTAGAGATTCTCCCATATACTGTAGAGATCAGAGCTCGGTGCAATTCCAGGGAGAGGAAAGAGCCAAGCCCTTTTACATTGCACTACTCAAATGAAGCTTAGTTACTTTTTTGGCATGGGGTTTTTGGCTTTGCAAGGAACTAAGAACGCCTCTATTTCCCGTGAACCATCCTGAGACTTTTTACTTGGAAGAGTAACTAAATATGCCCCCAGTAGAGCTGGGCTGCAGCAGCAGTACTGCCCTGAGCATCTCGGTGCTGCCACTGAGCAGTGCCCAGGGAGCACTACCTCATGTATGCCCAGGATGAGGGTAATGCATCCAGCTCCTCCTTGGAATTTTAACTCCTCCCCTTTCAATCTCCTTGGCAGGCTATAAAAGCTTCTCCCTCACATCGGTGGAGCTCCAGATGCTGACAAATTCCTGTGTGAAGCTTCAGACAGTCCACAACATTCCCCTCACTATTAATAAGGAAGGTAAGACCTTTGGATTTTGCTTATACATGGTGCAGCTGCAGTGAAACTCTCCCCCTGCCTGATTCTGTGCTTTTCCGTGGAACTGTTCTTACTGTTCCCTTTTGCTACATGTTGCAGACATCCTTCACTATATATTAATTGACTATTAAATGTCCTTGGATGCAGCTGTCGTGCAAGGTATTGGGGTGCCTGGTGGAGTCCTAGCTGGGGACAGCTTTGAGCAATGTCTGGGAATCCTTTGGAACAACAGTAGATGGCCAGAATTGTGTCAGGGGCCATCCTAAATTACTACTTAATCTGCTAGTGTAGACTTAGCCTCTATAATTTACTTTTTAGCCTTTGAATTTCTTCCATGCTGTCTTGCTGATCCTAGAGCTGTCACTGTAAAAGCTCCCCAATGCCAGAAGGCATTACGGGTACCACCTACAGCGACCTTGGAACAGTCTCCTGTCTTGCCGAAGTGGCTGTTACGTGCTCCTGCCATCCTTGGGGATGGTTCACCCTGTGCTCATTAACCTGTGTAATATCAATCTCATCCCTCTTTCACTCTTGGCTCCACTGTGAACATAATGAAATTCCTTGGGTCTTTTGTACAGATGATGAATCCCCAGGTCTCTATGGATTCCTGAATGTCATTGTCCACTCTGCCATGGGATTCAAGCAAAGTTCAAGTGAGTTGCAGTTCCGTGACACACAAGGGATACTGATAAACGTTAGATAAGCCATGTGCTGGGACAGCTGGGCATGGATTGCAGCATCTGTGATGATGGTGAGGAAGAGAGGTGTTTTGGGGAACTGGAAGTTCCTGTTCTTAACTTCCATGAAGATCACCATCAAGGATCGAGCACACAGCACTTATTTTCAGGCGTAGTCTGTTGGAGTTTTAAGCAGTGTTTGCTGATCATCCAGCTGTTCCAGAAACAAGTCATCCTTGAATTCTTTCAGCTCTACTTTGTTTTACAATGAAAGAATAGAAAGCATTCTCTGACATCCACTATTTTTGTTATGATGAAAGAGGTTTTAAAATTCAGGGGCATGTTTTGACAGAAGGATCAAAAAAGGTGACAGAGCTTCTTAAAGACATCTGGGTGATCAAGGTGATGAGATTTGTATGGGATGGTGTTACTGGTACTAATAGAGAGATGATGGAAAGGAAGACACCTTGAAAGTGATTAATGCAACTTAGGAGATTCTAGATATTCTACAGATTCTAGATATTTTTTTAAAGTTTTTGTCCCTGTCTCCCCTCCTCAGATTTGTATTGCACGTTAGAAGTGGATTCTTTCGGGTATTTTGTGAACAAGGCCAAAACTAGAGTTTACAGAGATACCACGGAGCCCAACTGGAATGAGGTAGGTTTGATTTTTCTTGATGTGACTTGTTCCATGTGCCAAACATCAACCCATGATGGGCAGAAGACCTGCCAATGGAAGAGCTTGCTGCATTCTCAGCACTTGTGCTGCATGTGCTGCTTCTCAGAAAACACTTGTCTGCCAGGTTCATTTGACTGTCAGAGCTTGCAGAAGATTTTCTCTTGGATTAGCAGTAGTTAAACAATTTGATACAAATGAGTCTTGTCCATTATTTCATCTTTTAAACAGATGCATGATTGATTATTTTTTTTAAAGACACAAGTAAAAATATGTTGAAGGAGATGGTTTTTTATTTGTTTAGAGGGGGAAGAATTAGCTGTAGACATTTTGCCTGTTTACAGCCACCTCAGACCTGTTGGTGGGCAAAACTTTTTACAAGGAAGGTGAGCAAATTTGTGTCTTTGAATAATGCTCTGTTGAGAACTGTGAAATCTAAGGAGTGAACCATCTTAGTCTCCAATTTGACCACCTTACAAATACAAAATACAATTTCAGCTTATTTCTAGACCAGTTCCAGTAGGGAGGAGGTTTTGGCCAGTCCTTAAGTGCTCTTCTGATGAGTATGAAGGAGACTATATTGATTATTCTGAGACTGGTGTCCTGTTGTGATGCAGCCATTGCTCTTTCCTTTCCTGGTGCCCTGCAGGAGTTTGAGATTGAGCTGGAGGGCTCACAGACGCTGCGCATTCTGTGCTATGAAAAGTGCTACAACAAAACCAAGCTCACCAAAGAGGATGGAGAGAGCACAGATCGCATAATGGGGAAAGGACAGATCCAGGTAAGACTATGCTGAATTTATTCCTGACACTATTACTGCAGAACATCACAGGACTTTTGAATCCTGGAGTTCACCACAGACGTGTGTTTCTGCCTTCTGATTGTCTCAGCACCGAAGATTTTCCTCCAGATAGTGAGGTAGACAGTGTGATTCACAGGCAGGAAATCAGGAGCTTTAACCCTCTTGCTTTGTGCCCCATGCCTACTTCAGCACCCTTATGGAATAGCTGTTTGTTTTGATCTCTCATTTGCCCATTAACTTCAAAACTTCCAGAGCAGTGTATAGAAACTGCACTGCCCCTGGGCCTTGGGCACTGTTGAAGATGCTCCATTTGTGACAGAAGGATGCAAGAATATTCTCTCCCCTGTGTAAGTTGTGTGCAGAAAGGCTGCCATGTGTACATGCTAGAAGTTGATGGGATGTGTTGGCTAAGCTGTGGGACAGGTTGATTGTCCTGGTGACTGCCATGTCCAGAGTGTGGTGTCCATGACAGCAGGCAGCATCCAAGGAACATTTCTACTGCTGAGAATTGGCCTGGGACACTTTGTATGGCAGACTTGTAATACAGTAGGGGAGGTGATGATTGCAAAGGGCTGCTGCTCTTGGGAGGCTGCTGGGTGATAGAGCACTAAAGCGGGATGTGGGAGAAATCAGGCCATCCATGGAGGACAACATGGGGAATATATGTCCCCATCTTGTTCCAGTTTGTTGCACTGTCTGTCCTCAACTTCAGGAGGGTGTTTAAATGCCTGCTCTGAGGACATATTCTTGGTGATGGACTGGCTGTTGAACAGAGACCCTGCCCAGATACCTTTTCCTTTCTGGCATGTTTAAAGATCTCACCAGTTTCCCTCCATTCACATCTGGCCACCAATCTCCCTATGGATGACAGCTTTCCCTGGCACTGGAATGATGATCACGCAGACCAAGGCCATTTGTGGGATCGCAGAAGCAGTTTGGGGTGAGGGTAGCCTGTGGGATCACATCCCACCTTTGCTCTGGCAGAGTTCATTGCCTAAATGACTTTGACCAAGCCTCTTCTTTCCCTCTCTCCTGTTTTCTGGGAGAGTTTTTGTCTGAAATGCATGGTGCGATTTGGAAGGGAACTCATGTGCAGATCAGTAAATACCAGCACAGGGTATCTCCTGTGGGTATGTCTCGGCTGACCAGAAATTCCCATGTCTCTTCTGCTAACAAAGGCTATTTTCCATGGAGCTGAGCAACTGCAAAAGAGCGAGTCTTCAGCCCTGAAATGCCCTGGAGATTTGTGTGCTCATAACAGAGAACTCAGAAATCACTGACCCGCTAAATTCTACAAATATTTTACATACAATGATTTAAAAAAACAAATAAAATCTTTAAAATTTTTAGTAATTTTTTTTTTTCTCACAGGAGTGAGCATTTTTATGCACAGCAATTGTATATTCTGTAAATACATTTTATACTTGAGTTAGTAAGTAAAAATACTCTTTTGTGACAATTGAACATTAATTGCATCTTGATTCTTTTAGAGAAATGTAGACAGTGGGAAGGTTAAAGAAAGGAAAAAAATCAATTTAAATGTTTTTAATTAACGTGCAAAAGTTGCATTCTCTTGTACCATAAAAGGCATATGCAGAAGTTCTCTTGCTTTCTGTAAATCCCCTTAGCAATTTTTAAAGAAACTTGATGAACTGCCAGAATAACCTCTTAATTCTCAGTGATTTCTGTCCCATTATAAATTTTAAACACTTTTGAATCAAAGAGAAGTCGTATGACAGTCTGGTAAGATTTTGGATTGATAAAAATGCTTAAAAGTTTTGATTTAGGTTTAATTCTATTTTTGAAGTAAACACCATTTCTCTATTCAGAAATCATTACAATGCAACAACAAAATCCGATTAAAGCCTGTGGCTGAAGTTGGCTGTGTTCTCCCAGGTGCTTTTATATCAAATTTTGTTTACCTTTGAGTTGGTAGTTTATCCAGGGCTTTCTGGTTTGTTGTTGTTGCACTGTCATTATTCAGCCCAGGTCTGTCTGTGTAAAGGCAAGGTCTTTGAAGCTGGGTGAGGGCATTTTTTTCATAAATTCCCTTTAGTTAAAAACTCTGGGAACATGAAGAGTTGCGCCTGCATCCTCCTGTTGATAAAAACAGAGAAATTTCTCTGTTGGCTAAATTGCAGTGTATTGTTAAGTCATGTATTATTGTAAATATGCAACTTCCCACTACTGGGAATTCTGACTCACCAAATTCTGAGCCTCAATGATGAAGACAATCAAGGAGACGAGGACTGTTTTGGCTGTGAAAATGTTTATTAAATCTCTCCGTTACATTACAGCAGTGGAGGAAGGAAGGCTGGGAATTGGTCCACGTAGTCACAAGTTTCCAGGAATGGGCAGCAATTTTAATAGCTCCAATTGCTCATATTTTCTTTTCCTATGGAATATTTTATTTGCCTGTCTTCATAGCTACATGCAAGAGCTGCTTCAGTCCTGCCAATTTGCAAGTTTTATCTCTGAAATATAAACTCATGAGGTTTTAATGTGGGAGAATCTCCTGTAAATGTAGAAGTGAAGTCCTCACCAGACCTGGGCATAGCAGTGCTGGATATGCAGTGTTGAACTGACTGGTCACATATCTGGGGGCTTCTGGTGCACCTCAGGCATGAGAAATACTATTCTTGGGTGCACTCTGAAACTGAAATTATTGAGGGACTTGGAGGAGGACAGAATGGATTCACCTTGTAGGAGGAAACGTGAGGCATAGTTCAGCTGTAGGCATAAGCTAGTCTCGTGGGCACCCTGGGCTTTTCTTTCTGTTGTTACCTTGAAGTCCCATCTTTGGCACTTTGGCTCTTTGAACTTTGCCCTTTGCGTGGCAGACACATGTCCATGTTTGGAGTGTAGCAGCCTTTTGTTTGGCGTTGAGACTCTACCTAAGTGGGCACATTTGTCAGCACGACTGGCCTCTGCCTTGGGAACAGACTGCGAGTGAAGTGATATTTCATCCTGTAATCCGGCTCCTCCCATTGGTGCCTCCTAGAAATGCTCTTTCCTTTGTTGTTTTCTTTTTCTGCATGATCAGTTCAAGCGAAATATTTCCTTCTCCCTCACAGCAGTGCTGGAAAATCAGGGAGGATGTGACCTTAGATCATTCATTCTGTGGAGCAGCACCATTCTTCGTTTGCCTTGCAAAACAATCACTCTTATCTTAATTATCTGGGATGTCTCATAGCAGTGCCCATGGCTATTTCAGGCACTAAGTTGTTTTCCATGTAAACCAGATTGTCCCATGCTGTACCTCCCAAGTGTCAACTCGGAAACCTTTTACTCACTCAAGCTCATTTAAGCAGTCCACTGAAGCAGAACATTGTCCCAGCAATGAAAATAGGGGGGAAATGAAGAAGGCAATGGGTCATGGCTAAAGGGTGATGGTGGGAAAGATTAACCTGTCAGTAAAGAGCTGTGAGAAGAAGGAGGTTATGGCAGGACTGGGAGTTTCCAGCAGCAGTGAGATTCTGACAATGTATGTCACATCAGTTACAATTCAAAATTGATGGAGTGTAAAGTTACCAGGGGGATTTAATAAAGGGAAGAAGTAATGTGAATGAATATATAAAACACACTAACCTTAATGTTCCTCAGTCCTGGCTCTTTCATTTCTACTGAGGCTCCTTTATGTTTGCCTCCTTCTGCATGTTTTCTTTTCTCTCTGGGGAAAAAGAAATCATGATCAAGCTTTCTGTGGTGGTTTCCTAGGGCAGAGCAGACACCCTTCCTAGTGCCTGGCTTGCATTTGCCACACCAGCATCCCCAGTTTGCCTTTTCCCAGGTTCTCACCACTCTGCTGTGCCTTTTTTGACTGGTGTACCCCGTCTGAATTCAGTGCTGAGCTGCTACAAGGGCCAGACACCTGCACTCAGAACCCCCTGTGGTACTGAGCTACTTTGTTCTATTGTGTTTTGGGCAGGATACAGAGAGGTACTGGCTTGATTCATTAGTGATTTTGGGGCTGTAGCTTGCCACTGCAAATACCAAAGAACAGGCCACATGGGTACTTGAGGCAGCAGCAAACAGTGGTTGTTTTGTATTTTCCTGTTCAGCATGAGCTTTTGGTGGGGACTGTGCAAACAAGCCCATGCAATACAGTCTGTGAGGGTTTTAGCAGGTCTGTCCTATTTGCACAGGGCTTGGAAACAACACAATGGCTCTTTTTAAGTGGAGCTGAGGCAGGTCACTCAAACCAAGCAACTGTTTGGAGTAACTGTGTAGAGGAGCAGTAAATTCTACTGTCAAATGCAGAGGCAGCCATTGCACAGTGCCTCCTCTGCTTGAACTGGCACAGCTTGCTCGGAGCTGCCTCCCTTTACCATGCTGGCCATGGATTGCATTTTTCCACTCGGAGTTCATTCTTTCAGGTCATTGATCTCCAAATCAGGCCAGAAGACAGCATGGCCCCATTTGTCCTTTGTGTTGGGGCATCTTTCGTACTAACTCTTTGTCCTCAGTGTGCTCTGCCCCTGCCTGCTGCAGCTGCCCTTTCCCTCTGTTGCTCTTGCTGGCCTCAGAAGGTCAGTCATCAGTTGGGACCAGGACTGAAGCTTGGTGGAAGTCCCAATGGCAGTTCTTGGTTTCCTATTGACTGTATTACATCCTACTGTGACTTATCAGACTGTTAGACCTGATCTTCCTGTCTCACTCAGTGTTGCTGAGACCTTATTCAAGCTTTGCTCTTTTAATAGCTTCCATCATTTTACTTTATTATTTAAAAAGCACCTGGGAGGGGATTTTTTTTTTTTTTTTTTTTTTTTTTTTTTTCCCCTGTTGTTTTTGCCAGTGATTTATGCAGGGTTGGCTGGGTCAGCCAGCCCTGGTGCCTGCTTTCCCTGGCAGTCCCCTTTCGGGCCAAGGCATTCTCCAGCAGGAGTCAAACAGCAGGAGGGAGTGCAGGGGTCCTGCCAGCTCTGCAGCAGAGTTCAGAGACAAGGGAGCAAGAGGCAGCAGCAGGTACATGGGATCCTGGCTCAGCTCCAGCAGTTACGCAGCAAGGAAAAGTCTCTGTGAGCTCTCCAGCTCCAGCAAGAAAAAGTCTTTGGGAGTTCTCAGCTCCTGCACTCTGCTTCTGCTTGTCCTTTGCAGCCATGTGAAAGTCACTCTTGAGACAGAGCAGAATGGTGTTTGGCTCATATTTTTTAACAGCTATTTATTTGCTTTTGTTTTGTGCAGTGGTGGGAATTCCCTGGTCATTACTGAGATATAACCAGTAATACCTGTTAGCTTAAATAAACTGTAACTGGATTCTGCTGGACTCCTCCTTTAAAGTTTTTGGCAAATATTCAAACCCTCTTTCCCCTTTAGTCTTAAGCTTTCTCTCCCTGCTATAAATAATACACTCAGTGACTCTATTCTAAAAGCATGTAGAAAACTGGTTCCCAGCAAGAGGATTGGCTGTGACTGCGTCCATCAGCAGGGCCATTTTGGCAACTTAACCAGATGACTCTTTGGAGCTGGGGATCAAGCTGTCAGGAACATTGAGTGTGGTTGCTCCTCATAGGAAACCAGACACTTCAGAAATGGTTTCCTCTTGATTCTGGGAAAGAATTCAGTTGTTGAAAGAAACCGAACTTCCAGCACGGAAGTTCAGGGTAGAACAGCCTAGAAACTGGCCAACTCGTAGGGCCCTTGGCCAGCCCCACAGGCGGGGGCGGATCTGCTCTGCCAGAGTTAAAAGCAAACCCCCTTGGTGAGCAGTCCTGTGTTCAGGGTCGCTGAGGCACTGAAGCCAAGCACCACAGCCCATTGGCCTCCTGGACCTTTGCACAGTCCCAAAATGTGGGAGCTACTGGTTACCGACTATTCCTTACAAGGGATCTTCAGGAATTTCTGCCGGAGTTGCACCTTTGGAAGCCGGTCCAGTTCGACAGGGAAGCATGTGTGTGCTGGCAGCATCTCGCTGTGGGCTCACGTCCGTAACAGAGTGCGCAGGGATAAGGTTGGCCTCACTTGCTGGTTCTGTTGCTGCCTGGGGTCTCTGCAGTGGGAAGAAGCAGGGAGGAACTTTCCTCTCTACTGCTTATCTTTCTTTGGGGAGTGGGAAGGGCGTGGGGGGCTTGTCTCTGTAGCTGTCAGCAGCACTGGGCTGCTCTGTTGATGGTCTGAGTGTGACCATGACCGCATCTAAGCTCTCCCAGAATTTCCTGCAGCTGCCATTGTTCCAGCATTTCCCTCCCCTGCCACAGCTCTCTGGCCCTGCACAGGGCTCTGTGAGAGGGGGGTAGCTGTGCTGCGAAACAGCTCTGGTTACGACTGATTGCTGACAGCAGCAAACTCAAAACAGTTTGCTGCAGTTGCCTCCTCCTGGTCTTACTGTGCCTCCATGTTCAAGAGCCAAGTGTTACAAAGCTGTCTCAGGAGGCACCGAATTCTCGCTTTGGCTGCTTCCGGTTGCTGATGAGGCTCCCAAGTAGATAGCTCTTCCTCCCTCTTGCCAGTCTCCCTGGAGCTGAGTGCCACTCCTGAGGCATTCGGATGTATTTGGGCTCTCCCAGGCAGTACTGGAATTGCTGGGTGATGTTTTAGCACTTCAGTCAGCTGCTCCCCAGCCTCACAACTGTCCACTCAAGAGATCAAACAAAGCTGAAAATGGGAGGTTGGAACTTCTTTGTTTAATGAATCCTTGCAATAGCAGGGCCAGGTGTTCTTCCTACCTCTATGCTCAAATAGAAATGAAAAGGAATAAGCTGGTTGAAGGAGGACAACCTTCCATGATTGCTCAGCCGATTCAAACATAGGTTGTGCTCCCTGAGGTTGCCTTTATCATTGAGCAGACACTGCTCATGTGTTGCTGAATTTTCCACGTGTATGAACTCTCATCAGCCCTGTTTAGAAAACCACACAATATCCAAAACTTGGTTCTCCTGAAACCAGGGAAACCCTGGGGTGTGGGTTTTCCTATGGAAAAGAAATAACAAGGTAAAAGTGATCATGATCTGCTCACTTGCAGAAGCGTTCCAGGCTAGCTGGTTTCTCTGAAGTCTGTTCCTAGCTCATGGGTAACTTCTGTTTTCCAGCTGGACCCACAGGCGCTGCAGGACAAAGATTGGCAGCGCACAGTCATCTCAATGAATGGGGTAAGTGTGGCAAACAGAAATTAGCTCTGCTTCTGTGCCTCCTACAGGCTTTATTTCTTAGCTCTTCATTGCAGCATGGAAAAAAAAAAAAAAAAAAAAGAAAAAAAATTGTTTAAAAAGTAACAGCTGTTCTCTTTGGTTCAGGTGGAAGTGAAGCTGTCGGTGAAGTTCACCAGTCGGGAGTTCAGCCTGAAAAGGATGCCGTCCCGCAAGCAGACAGGCGTGTTTGGGGTCAAGATCGCTATTGTCACCAAGTGAGCTGATGGGTTACATTTCTCCCCGTTGTTTTAGGAAGACAACTGGCTGTGGGGTGCACCTGCCTGTGTCCCCCGTTAGGGATTTGGCAGTCCAGTCTGCTCCACTAGTGTAGTAGTGTAGATGTGGCTGCAAAGAGGAGACACTTTACAGTCTCTGAGCTTCATTTTTTGCAGAGATAAAAACCACTGCGCACACAGGCTGTTTACTGACAATAAACTATCACTCCTCTGAGTTCTGGAAATCCCCCTTGCCCTTGCCTTCTCTGTAGTTAGCTGACATGGTCACAAGTTTCCAGAGCCACTGAACAGTGATGTTTCCTTTCCATAATCAAAAATGTTCAAGGTCTTTGGATCCTGTTGAGTTATTTTAACCCATGATCTTTTGTCATGAATCATTTGCCAGCAGAAACCTGTTTGTTCTGTTGTATGGTTTGGGAAGTGTGGTATTTCCTCCCCATGGAATTGCATCAATTTGAAAGCAACAGAGTTGCTATGTATCCAAGGACTGTTTGGGAGTCCTCAGATTACCTGGCAGAGTCGCAGGCTTTAGGGGCACTGGGACCTGGCCAGGAGCTCAATTGCTCAGGGAAGCTGCAGAGCAGCCAAAGCCAGGCTGAGACAGTGAGAAAACCCTCTCCAGTTTTGAAAGCAGTTTTTCAGCTCAGTCCTGACTGCCTGCTTAGACTTCCTATCACCCCATTTTCCAGAAAAGGGAAATGTTGAGGTGCTTTTAGCTGTCCTGGCTGGCTGAAGAACAGGCACTGAGGGCTGGGCTGAACTCAACTCTTCTGTCTGCCTTTCTTCAGGAGAGAGAGGTCAAAGGTGCCATATATTGTGCGGCAATGCGTGGAGGAGATCGAGCGGCGCGGGATGGAGGAGGTGGGGATCTACCGAGTCTCTGGGGTTGCAACCGACATCCAGGCTTTGAAAGCTGCCTTTGATGTCAGTAAGTATTTGTGTCTCATGTTTTTCTTTGCTCTGTGAGAATCTGCCTGAGCTCCCTGTCAGGTGGCTGTGCTATTTTTAATCTTATGTTGCCCAAGAAGCATTAAGAAGTAGAGATTCTCACTCAAGGAAAATAATTTTAACAACTGCTTTCAATAATAAAAGTTGAAATGCATACAAATACAGTCAAGTGGGGCTTGGCCAGATCAGGCTGGGGTCGCTGGCACAGCACAGCAAACTCTGGGAGGGTGAAGATCCCTGGCTTGATGTAAAGCAATGAAGTGTTTGCAGTCATTTGTGCAGCACTTCTCAGTTGGAAGGTTGCTCATTTAATCTGGAGAAACATAAACAGGAAAACTCTCAGCTATTTGGGCAGAGACAAAAGATAAACAGACCCAAAGCAAGGAAAAGAAGGAATGCAAGGCCAGCAGTTCCTTTACCCTGCCTCTGCTCTCCCCTCTTTCAGATAACAAGGATGTGTCGGTGATGATGAGCGAGATGGACGTTAATGCCATTGCAGGCACCCTCAAACTGTACTTCCGGGAGCTGCCGGAGCCCCTCTTTACAGACGAGTTGTACCCCAACTTTGCTGAAGGCATCGGTAGGTGCACCACAAGGAACCTTTGATAATGGAAACTCTTCCATTATGATCTTAAAGCAACGTAAAACCCATATTTATAGTGTTGGACAGAAGCCTGGAATAAACCGTGAGGGGAGTGGAATGAAGCTCAAAATGGAGCATTGGAATGACATCGCCTTCCCACATGGCAGAATATGGGCGATTGCCATGCTCTTCTGCAAGCTGCAAAAGCCCAGGTTTCTGAAGGATAGGCTCAGGACAGAATGCCAGCCTGCCTGCTGGGACTGTGCTCACTGACTGCACAAGCAGGCTACAGGGAAGCACCCTTTGGAAGGGAGGGGGATATGTACCTCATCCTGATGCAGGGAAAAACATCAATATTGAAAGTCTCAAAGCACTTGAACTGCTTGAGAGAAAAGGATTCTGAATGCATTTGTGAAATAAAGGAACGAGGTGCTGTGGGGTATTGATATGCAGTTCAGACCTTCCAGCCTGTGATGATGTAATCACAGTCCTTTAAGGACCATCCCTATTGGCTGGTTTGGGACATAGCTCAGTCGGTCAGATTCCCACTCACTGCCTGTGGTGATGTTTTGTTCTCTGTCTTGTAGCACTTTCAGATCCTGTTGCGAAGGAGAGCTGTATGTTGAATCTGTTGCTATCACTTCCAGAACCCAACCTTGTGACATTCCTTTTCCTTCTGGACCATTTAAAAAGGTAATACGTGGTTTCTTGAGACATGCATTTAATGTGTGAAGCATCCCTATTTTGAAAAGTGAAGTCTTCTCTTTAAATTCCTGCTGAATCACAGAAATGAAGAAGTATTTGCTGATCTGCTGTGAATGCTCATCAGATAACTATTGTCTCATACTCACTTAGTGAGGCAGTAAATCCTGAATTCCATTCCAACTCATAGTGAAAAAGGATTAGAACTGGAGGAAAGGAATAACAAAAGAGTCAGGGCTTATCTATCGCAAATGCAAATTCCTGCTGCAATGTCACAGACTGCGCCTGCATCTGAATACAAAGATCAGGAAAGGATTTTTATAAACTGTGAAGCTTTAGCCATATTTAAGGTCTAGAGAGCCCTGTCTCAGAAGGTGTCTGAAATCCAGTATGATCTATTTTTAAAACTCCAGCTGTCTAACTGCAGTTGTCAGTTCCTTTTTTTAGCCAAGTCTTTCTGATTTTGTCTATGTCTTTGTAATATGGTTGTAACTGTGAAAAAGTAGTCCCATGCATTTGATATTAATGCAATAAGCTGCCTTAATGCTTGCCCAATGTGTTGATTTGCATAAGCATGTTGTACATAGCAGAGACTATCCCTGGAGACATGAAAGATCACTTTGTGATTGAGATTCTGGATAAAAATTCAGGAAGTCTGACCTTTGCTTGTGTTTCTGCTGCAGACTTTTCTGCCACTGAGCCAAATTTTTAAACTTTGTGCCTCAGTTTCTCATTTCTAAAACTCAGATATTTATAAAGGTCTGCCTTGTGCATTGTTTGTTCTCCCAGGGTTGCTGAGAGGGAAAGCGTGAACAAGATGTCCCTGCATAATCTTGCCACTGTCTTTGGACCAACACTGCTCAGACCTTCGGAGAAGGACAGTAAAATCCCTGCTAATCCAACCCAGCCCATCACAATGACTGACAGCTGGTCACTAGAAGTCATGTCCCAGGTAAAATCCTGAATGTGACATTGCATCTTGTGAAGAGACTTTCTGGGAACGTGCAGTCCTGTGGCAGGCCTGCCTCAGCCATCCTGCTGGGTTGTCATACAAGTTTTTTTGATAAACATAAAACAACTTTTGCCCTCACACAGACATTTTAGGGTGTTTGTAGAACTATGTTCCTTCAGGCAGGTCACTTTGCATCTGTACGAATACAGCTTTTCATGAAGGCATGTCTGTGTGTGTGCATCCTGTGTGCGTTTGTGCATGGGAAAAGTTTTTGGGAAGCTATGTCCCAGCACCATGCTGGTGGCCTGCAATAAAAGAATGGGCAGTGTTTCCACAATGCTCCTCAGCACTTAAACCACTTTCACTGATGCACAACAAAATTCTGCGGCCACTGCTGCCTTTGAAGGCAATGCAGAGGATTGGAGAGCAGAGCCTGTATCACCATGTCAGGCTGGTTTGTACATTCTCCATTGAATAATGGCAAATTCTAGATCGAGTCTTTTCAGTGCTGGAACACCAGCACCATTGTTCTACCTGGAAGCTGAAAAGAGTGTGTCTGAAGCACTGCAAGTTCTACCATTTCTGCTGCTGTTATACAATATATTAAATACACAGCTGCTAGATGTTCCCAGAGAGAGCTATATCACCAGCGCTCACATAGCCAGCATGAGAATGGGTTTTTACAGGGCTTTAGTATTACCTTGTCCTTTCTCTTTCCAGGTTCAAGTTCTTCTGTACTTCCTGCAGCTAGAGACTATCCCTACTCCAGACAGCAAGAGGCAAAGCATTCTCTTTTCCACAGAGGTGTAGGTGTCTACAGTACTGACAGGACACAAACTGCTTTTGGTGTAACTCTGTCACCCCTGGGAAAAGGATGACTGGTGTTTCCTTGGACTGGCCTGTTCCTGTGCTGGGGAATTCTGGCCCTCAGTGCTTCTGCTGTTTATTAACCAGAGATAAGCTGGAGAGAAAGGAGAAAAACCTCTCCTTGTGCTGGTAGGACCAGAACTAACCGGAGATGGAACTGTGTGGAATCTCCACTAGAAGGAGCAATAGACACTTGGACAAATGCACCACATGTGGCAATTATTCTTGTTTGGAATGTGACAGAAGGTATTCCTCATTTTATGGATTTAATTTATCATAAAGAAACTTCAAGATTTCTACTGGACCACTTGATAGGACACCCCTTTTTGGGTGAGGGGGCGTTAAAGGATATATCACAACTGTGTCTTTAATAACTGCTGTTTTTCAAGTACTGTTCTAGGCCACAAAAATAGCATTGCTTTGCAAGAGGAAGGAGAAGAGAAGGGTCTGGGATCTAAAATTCTCTCCACAGAAATTCAAGTCTTGATTTGAATATGGTTCTAAAGAATTCAAACAGTTTTATATACAGCTAGCACTGTTGTCTGGTTGGGTGCTGGGGTATTTTTTTATTTGTATGTTTTTTGGCTCACCCACCCCTTCCCACACAAATGTTTGTACACCCCAGGGAAGGAGATGTCCTGCTCTTGCCTGTGTTGCACTTCGGATGGGTTTTGTTGGGTTGAGACAGACTCAATGAAATTACACTATAAATAAATACAGCAAATTAAAGAGAGGCAAGGGAGGATAACAGTCAGTGATTCTGTTGTTTGTTTGCATATGAAAGCAGGGGCAATATTATCCAGGAAGGACCGCTAAATTCCTTAGACCCCCACCAAACTTAATGAAAATTAATTGGGAAGACTATTGATTCCCAACGCTCCAAAGAAAATATGTTATCTCTGCAAAAGTAATTGAAGAATTTGTAGATTAAAAAAAAAAAAATAATAATCAATGGCTCTCAGTTTGGCTGGCTGCTTATTCCAGACTTTTATCAGAACATCGGTTTTTTTGATACTTGAGTTTTTGGAGGCTTTGTACATTGTTTCTACAAGAGTCTTCTTCTGATAGATACAAACACTCTGAAAAATGTCAGAATGTACTTTATAGACCATCTAGCAAACAGCATGCATCGTGGATTCTCCAGAAATTTCAACTCTGTTAAATAAGAGCAGTGGAGAAATTCCTGTGGAACCCCATCCAGCAGTACAAAAGGTCTGGCCAAACACCAATTTTGTATTTCCTTCCCTAAATCAGTTGAAGCTACGGGGTGGAAAGGGCAGCAGTATTTGTCCAAGGAATTGAAAGTGCAGAATCTAATTGCTGGTTTCCAGAGCCCAGCATTCTGGCTCTGAAGCAGTTGTGCCAAACATCCTGGGGGGTGGGAGCGAGGCCGTTTTCCTAAACTATTCCAGCCCCCGCTACTCCTACCCAGCTATGCAGCATCCATTTAGTGGCATCTGTCCATCATTGTCCTGGTGAGAAGAAAAGTACAGCTGGAAGACAAGGGAAGGAATTGGCGCAAAAAGGGGAGGGAGGGAGAGATTTTGAAAAATTGGTAGGGTCAGGCTGTCAACATCACTTGAAGGGAAATACGACACAGAAAGTGACCCCTCTTGTGCTGAATTGCACATTTTCTGGGTGATCTGCAAACTCTCAAAAAAAATAGCAAAAGAGTGTTTCAAGCAAATAGAAAAAAATTGAAGGGAAATGATTTTGTAGTCACTGTAAATCTGACTGCTGCAGAATATTAGAAATTACTGTACTGTGAAGTTGCGAAATCAGAAAGGAACAAATATAAATTTCAATTTTGTGAGTATATCAATATTTTGCATGCTTTGTAAGGATTCTTATAGGAATTTAATATTGCTTAGTATCCCTCCCTCCTTAGGTCTGGGAGCAAACCTTTTTGTAATGTAATGTACAACTAGAAATTCCTTCTCTCTTCTATGTATTTCCATGACATTCCAACTTCTGAACCTGCAAAACAGAAAAAATGTCTATAGTAGGAGGTACTTTTGGGGGGAGGGAGGGAATGAAGACAAGGAAACTTGAAGGCTTAAGATTTTGATTTTTTTAATTTTTATGTTCAGTTTTTGCCTGTTTGAAGGTAAAAATTAGTCACAATCCTGAAAAACATTGACTTGAGCCATGTTGTGCAGAGCAGTAAAGCACACTCTGGGTTTGTTTCTTTGTATTTGTTCGCCCTTTTCCCTAGCAGCTTTACAGCAATCCTTGTACTGAGACTGCACTCCTGCCTGCTCCCACGCGGGGTGGACAGACCTGAGGCAGGAGCATTGCTGATAACTTCATGGAAAAGGGGAAAAACCCAAGCTACACCTGGTGCTGGGTGATAGCCTTTTCCTTTGGTGTTTGGAATCTGTGGCTGCTTTTCGCAGTGTTGAAACTGGAAAGCAATACCATAATGACTGTGCCAATTTACTTTTGCCCAACTTTTTAATTTTTATTTATATAGGAAGTTAATTTTAATATTAAATGACTGATCTATAGTATGTAACCATGAGAAAATTGCTTTTGCTTTGGTTACTGTGACAGTTTATTGCTGTCAGTCTCATTACAATGCTCAGTTCTAATGTAACATTATCTAACATGCAGGCATGTGGATCAGGGAAAAAAAGTTAATTTAACTTAACCTGTTAATTATTTCTGTTAAGTATAAATATGTTTTCCCCAAAGCTGGTAATTTTGGGCTGGAAAAGATAGTGGATCATATTGCTGATGATGAAATCGTGGACTGATTTGAAATATGAGAATTGATTTCTTGAATTTTCTTTAATTTTGCAATTAAGTTTTTTCCAATAGTCTTATGTTTTCGAAATAAGTATTTCCAAAAGGCTTTTATGGTTTTTTTCCCAGGGATGTTGGTTGGGGTGTTTCATTTATTTTGAGATTTTTTTTCTTTGTGTTTTGGGTTTTATTTTTACTTTATTTTTTTTAATAAGCCTTATACTTAAACAAAAGGGAAATGCAAAACTTGGCTTTAGAGAAGGCCTTCTGATTTCTCCTCTTATACAGTCCCTTGTGAGTTGTGTCAGAAAACTGAACTCTATAATTTTCTATGTTAAAAGGTACAATATAAACAACACAACAGCAAACTAGGGAAAAGTTACCCTTTATATGTGCACTGGGAGTTTTTACTCCTTCAGTTTCTAATGTATTGGAGAGACGTTTCTACAAATGTCACTTTTAGGAACAGGAATCTGAAATACTTAAATTTTCAGCTAAGGAAATTGAGGTGATTAGGATAGTCTGTGTCTCTCCAGTTTAAAGAGGGGAATAAGCATCAGTTTCCTGGCATTTAGAAACTAATTTAAAATTCTTGTGGATTTTTTTTAACACTGAATAAGTTTTAAAGTAAAACTGTAAAAAGTTAAGCTAATGAAGGGAGAAGTTTCCAAAGATGGACAAGAAATAGCAGTTACTAGCTCAGAGTCAGCTTTGTATTTGTGTGTGCTTTGTATGGGAGGGAAGTGTCAGAAACCAAATTGAAATATATCCATGCAAATGCTGCTCGTGTTCTTTATTCTTGCACATTTTTAACAATTTGAGGTAGTAGCTAAGCAATTTCAGGCTGTATTTTAATGCTGCTATATTTCAGTGTATCAGCTAAGGGCAAAATCCAGCAGTGTGATGCCTGTCCTTGCCGGTACCCACTGCCTGCCTCGGCTCTGGCCATCATTGCATACACGCAGAATCATCTGGCACCATGCAGAGCCAAACAGCTCCTTGTGGTGTTGGCCATGTGGTGGTGGAACCACAGAGGATATTTATGGGAGGTGCAGGATTTTTACAGTTTATTAGTTTTACCTGTTTAAAACTGTTTTATGGTTGTTCCTATTAGTTTTCTATGAGTTTATTTAAGCAAATGGACTGTTCTTTAAGGCAAATGTGGATCTCCAGATTAGTTTGTCACCTGTGTAACACTGGAAGGCATCTAAATGTGTTCATTTACCTTAATGTGGCATCCTTTCAAGTGTATATAAAATGTAAACTGACCGATGTGGTTTTAAAACAGTTTCAAATCTGATGGCAAAACCCCAGCCTTCTCTGATTCCTCACTAAGTAATCTTTTTGTTTCACTGCTTGGTCACCTACTGGGATAACTTTATCAGATGTGGCATTCTTCGTATGGAAATTTTAGTATAAAATGGGAAATATTTTAAGAAAAAACTTCCCCTTTCTCTTTTTACTTCAATTCAAGATGACAGGGACTTGTAATAACAGAAGACCAATACATTTATGCAGGATCTTTTGGGGGGGATTTGCTTCTGTTCCTTGAAGAAGAAAGATCTGAAAGGGCAATTCCTAGACACAATCAAATTAGTCAAATTACTGTAGATAGTCACTTGTTTATGACCTCTTAAATTTCTACTCCAGGGATGTTTTTCTTTGTAGACTATGCTAACATTGTCATACTACTGTTAGTGAAAAATAAACGTGGTCCCATTCCCTTCCTTTAACACAGGGCCTGTGCAACTGAGATACTTGGAGCCTTGGACTAGTGTTAGCAGTTCTCCATTCTAAACTAGGATGACACAAATACTCATGTATGTTTTCTGAACTTTCTGATTGAATAGAATTAAATCCATGGATTGCCCTTGAAATCAACAGAAGCTGTAAAAGAAACACAGTTTAATAGACTGTTCTTTAACAATCTTTAGGGAACAAAACCAACACAAATGGAAAAGGGAAGCATAATAAGGAATCGCTCAGGTGATGTTGCCTGGGACTAGAATGAAGTCCTCATTTTGAGTTACAGAAGGTGGCTCATGCTCTAGATAATTGAGCAAAAGCTGTCTTGCCAGTAAATAAACAAGAATACGGGAATGCCAGGAATTTAGCTACAGCAGCCTCACAGTTCTGATGTGCTGCAACCCCTCTTTCTTGCTACTGAACATTCACAGTTCTTTGCTAAGAAAGCAGAGCTTATCACTTGCTCTCTACCTTTTTCCCCTGTGGCAGCAGCCATAGTGCCTGTATGTTAATGTAGGTGAACCACCACCACAAAGAAGTAAAAAGTTCCTAGAACCACAAAATTGGACTGTTGTTTAAGCTAAACATCTAGTTTTGGGCTGCAAAGATAAAATGCCACAACAGCTGTAATGACAAAATAGTTGGGGCAGTAGGACCAAAGCAAACCTAAGTGTACATGTTGTCCTTACTCTCCTTCTTCCATGACCATATCATTAGATTTATGCCTCTCAGGTCAAGCAAATTCATAAATGTTCTTGTCAAGGATTAGAAGATCATTAAATGACCTAGTTTGCCTCCACTGTTGATTCTCTTTGTGTTACCATCTTACAATGACATTGCTGGAGACCACTGAAAAGCATGCGGCGGTTTTTACATCATTATTTTTTTTCTGCCATGTTTCACCTCACAGTAAGACAGACCTCTCCTTTTCCAACAGAACCACTTCACATCATTCTGCACTATAGCAACTACCACACCAAGAGATTCAGTTTGCAGCAGTTCTGCAGAGCCCTGGAGATAATGGAAATATTTTCAGGCTTCTTGTGCAGAATGGACCAGGTACTGCTAAAGTTCTGGGCTCATGAAGGGCTATGTTGCGAGCTAAGTAAAATTCTATTATTTACAGCTGTTTAAGCATATTTGGGAATTAATATAATTACAGAGTGCCCAAGCCTAGCAGAAGCGTTTGCTCTATTGCTTTGTCTTAATCACAGTCATCTTCAAATCCTCTTGTCAAAAATGGTTCATCAGAATAGAGAAAATTGTATTTTCCACTAGAGTTTTTGCTTGTATAACTGCTGTGGTCTGTTTCCCAGTGGTAGGATGTTCTGAGAATCTGAGCCATTCTACAGATGAGCTGTTTCTCTAATCTGCAGAATGATTTATACCACATGGCATTTTATATCCTTGTGGATGTACAAAAGGGCAGGCTTGTGTACAAAACAGCTTCCTGCCTGGAAGGAGACTACAGCAGCTTCCTGGAGATGACCCCAGGCAAGGGTCACAGCAGGTCCAGCCCACCAGTGAGCAGAGGCCTTGCTCCCATCTCCCCTGATGCAGTTTGAGGCTCAGAAGGCAGTTAGGAGTTCCTTCTCACTGTACCCAACCTAGTGATCGAATGCTGATCTAGAGTAGCTCAAACTTCCTCCATTTTAGTCCCATTTTGGAAGAAACAGGGACTATGCTAATTCGGGATTATACAAATAGTTGAAAACGGATCCATATCTAAAACCTATTTCATATATAGTAGATGATAATGTAAAAGCTGCCATAGCAAAAGGTCATTTCTCCACAACAGCCTCTTCTACTCCCTGCCTTCTTTACTGCTTCTCACAGCCTAAAAGAAATCTTGTCTTGAGTTTCACAGTCACATACAAAACTTGCAGAATCCTGGATAAAACTTAGCTATGCAGGGACTGATGTTTCAGGAGTACTAAAAGTGATCACCAAGGTGGCAAAAAGAGGGTAAGGAATAATTGTGTTGGGATAACTGAAAAGCATCACAATGAAATGGTGAATTTAAAAATGATCTCACAGCAGGACACTGAAATGTTGTCCTTCCTGTGTTTATCCAGAAAAAAAGAAATAACAACAACAAAACAAAAAAAACAACTCAGTCTTCTCCTGCCTATATAAGTTAAGTAGTTTGTTCTTACCACTAGTATTATAAGTGTTTATAATCTATGAAGAATTCCAAGGAAAAGAGTTAAGATTATTTATTTAAACATAAATACAATTAAATTATATAATTAGTCCTAAATTATCAGGTGTAGAAGACAAACAACTTGTTATTGTTTGGATAATTTTGGGTTTCATCAGAGCTAATACCATTGGCATTATTTTAAACACTACCATGTTAGGGAGTCAGTTTTTGACATTTTATCCTGCTGTTGCTAGTGCTTCAGTATCTCATAGTGCTCTGTTCTGGGGAAAGAAAACTTAATGCTAATAGTTTAGTACTGAAAGGTGTTAAAACCATACTGCTAAACATCTCTCAGTTTTGGCCCAAAGAGAACGGAAAAGGGAAAGGGAAAAACTGTCATTCTGGATATTTTTTTTTAACTTTCTGAGAAAAGTGTTATGGAAAAGGGATCCAAAAACTGTATTTGGGGGAAAAATGTCTTAAGGCATTTGTAGCCTTTCTTTGTACACAATGTTAAATAAAATCTCCTGTATCTATGTTGTCAGGTTCTTTTGGTCTTATTTAAATAAAAGTGAGCCTACATTACACTGAATGTATGAATTGCATTCAGCTGAATTTGCTGGAGGTATGGAATTTAACACTGCTGTTTCAAAATAAAAGCTGTTTCTTGGTTTACAAGGTAAAAGCTATATCACTTAAAATCTAGAGGTTAGTACAGGGAACTAAACTAAAACAACTTTAATGTGTGGAAATAATTTACATACAAGGTAAAGAAGTAGCTGAGAAACCTAGTCCATGTTCACATCTGTATGAAACCTTTTGTAGGAGTTCTGCTTCAAAACCCAGCCGATCTCAGTCAACTTTACATTTGTGTGCAGAGCACTTGAACTGTAGTTAGTATTTGCTAAGAAATCAGCTCTGGCCTCCAGGTCTTCAAACACTGCATGAAATCAGTGGGATTTTGTAGGAATCAGTGTGGAAACTGAATCAGTTATTTAAATCAAGTTAACTTGGTGCTTTATTTAAATATTGTTTAAATTATTAATGTAATTAAAGTACATTTATGTTTGAACATAGTCCAAATTTAATACAATAAAAAGATACCTGCTCGAAAGCTCTCTAGCTGATTTCATTAAGTGTGGATTACAAAGACTACAGGTCTCCATTGCAACGTTGGAAGCAGATAAAAAATGTAGCTGACTGCAGTGTTTAAAACTACACTGAGTATCATGTTTACCTTAAATTGGGCAAAGAAGGGGAAACTCAATGACTATTATTAATGCATCCTACCAATGGTGTGGCTGTATAATATAATCTTTCAATAGCTTCAATACAGAATTCTTCTGCCATACGGTTCTCCCTCTCCCAGAAGATGAACCCTTATAGTGCAACCCCATGGAACAGCATTAGGATGCCCCTGGATGAGCCTGGAAGGAACCATGTCCTGCGCCAGGCACTCTGTACCCACAACCACGTTCCTACTGTGTCCAGCTCTCCGCTGACTGCCAGCCTGGAGCTTCTCAGCCACTTCTGGGTGCTTTTCCCTGATTGAAGGCCCCAGGTGAGCAAAGCTGCCCCAGGCTCGAGGTAAGCCATGGCATGCAGGCCTGTGCAAAGCAACCGGCACACACCTGCATCACCTGGAACGAGAGGGAGTGAATGAAACCCAAGTCTGGAGCAGGATGAGAAAGAACATGAGTATAATAACCATAGATGTTCTGTGCAAATTGCTCCACCTGAGCAGGTGTCTTTCCATTTTCCAGACAGCCCTGAGACTCGGACAGGCTGCCCTGGGGCAGCAGCTCCCCCGAGGCCTGCAGGATACAGCTGTCAGTGTAAGGCAGGATCAGGTGTCCCTGCCTGACTCCAGAGAGACATTTGTCCACTCTTTGTTAGAAGCCTCCAGTTATGGAGATTCTGTAATACTCTGGGGCAATCTAACCTAGAACATAACCACAATGAGAAAGCTTTCCTAGCAGACAGCTGAACCACTCTCACACATGTTACAGCACATAATACTGCAATTTTACACATTTTTTTCAGCGACCTTTTACGTTCCAGAGCTAAGATCCAAGGCGTATGCACTGTCAGCTAGCGGCTTGTTCATTAATTCACTGAACTGTGAGACTGCTTCCTGCTGGAAAACAGAAAGCTGAGCCCTTTGTGGGCTACTGTGAGAAATACATTGTACAAAACAAATGCAGACATTTTTCATGTCCTTGAAACAGAAGCAGTGCCATTGAAATGCCATTTTTTACCTGATAAATAACTTAAAAACCAATCCAAAGGTAGAAACACAGAACAACATTTTGCTGAAGGTATCATGGGTCAGAAAATCTAGCAGAATTGATTGTACTGTAAGAAATAAAGCATCAGGATTATTACTTAAGCATAAAGGAGCATTTCACTGTCAAACATGTACACAATGTCTGTGCAGCAGCATTCCAGGGGAATCCCCACCAGGTAGGAACAGGCACAGTGACACAGAAATGGACAGGGAACAACATCTCAACAAAATGACTGACTTTGTAAAACACATAAACAGAAGAATTTTCCCACCATGTAAATAAAACTGTGTTGCAATATCTGGTAGCATATATCCTGTCCGTTTTAGAGGGAATTACGATGTAATAGAGATGTCATTTACTTTGATTTACAATATTAAAAATTTAACTTCACCAAAGATAATGAGGGGACTGTAAATCATACTTGCCCTACCGGTCTGCAGCCTACAAATTCCAAATTCCTGTGTATTCTATTCCTATGAATTCTAGGAAGGAACGTACCTCAAGGGAGAACCTGCAACTCAATCTCATACTGAAATGTTTCTTTTCCTAAAACAGCTGAGGTGCTGTTAGGAGAGAAGCTTTAATGTAAATAGAGGGGAAACTTACGCAGGGATGTGTCAAATCAGCACATTTTCTTCATTACTGTGTTCACAGCACTTCTCAGCCAGCGCCTGTAAATACAAATTCTGCTATACCTCTCACCAAAGCACCCACGCTGCAATTTGGGTTTATTAACTGAAGTTGCTGGTTACTCGTGACAAGTCAAACAGCCTGCCCAGTGATGGGCTACAAAGCTGAGCTTTGTTTAGTGCATTTGAAGGGAGCTCACACTCTGAAAGCTTGTGTGCACGAGTTCCTGTAACCTAAGAATACAAAGCTACTTCCCACCACAATGTGCTGGTTTTGGCTGGGGTAGAGTTAATTTTCTTCAAGGTGGCTAGTATGGACTATGTTTTGGGGTTGTGCTGAACACAGTGAAGAAAACTCTAGCCCAGTTAAGCCACGACACACATTTAAACATCTACTTCTCACTTGAATGAAAAGCTACAATTATAGAGCTGGACAGTAAGGCACAGGTTTAGGAGACCCATAGCCCCCTCACTCACGCATATATCACCTGCACTGTGCGTGCTTGGTGCCAGAGCTTAAAATATGCACGTTTGTTCCTCTGGTCT